>JADRCH010000558.1:28198-39778 GCA_019843965.1 Rhynchomys soricoides | reverse complement strand
CAGCATATCATGCAGGCAGCTCACCATTGTAGATTAAAGGGTTTGTAGCAGGGCTTATGCTTACCTTTCTTTGGTAGCATACAGAGCCTCTTCCAGTACCATGAGTCAGTAGGGGTAATGGCTCTAAGTAGACACCAGATTGACTTTTGTATTTAATGAGATAGATAGGTGTTGTCTAAGTGGAATAATTTTTTTAAAGTTTGCATTTGCTGTCAGTGAATTTTCAGTAGCTGTCAGAACAAAGAGCTCCTGAGCTGCCTGGAAGTCTTGTAAGACCAGTATAATCATATTGCTTTCTCTCAGAGCATAGTGGTTATTTTATTTAATTTTTTAGAATTGTTTTATTTATTTACATCCCAGTTGTTGCTCCCCCTTCTGTCCCTCCTCCCACAGTTCCTCATCTCATTCCTTCTCCCCCTTGCCTCAGAGAGGATGCTCCCCACTCCCCAACCAGGCCTCTCCCTTCCCTGAGGCCTCAAGTTTTTTGAGGATTAAACACATCTTCTACTGAGGCCATACAAGGCAGTCCTCTGTTACATATGGACCGGGGGACTCGGATCAGCTCGTGGATGCTCCTGGTTGGTGGCTAAGTCTCTGGGAGCTCCCTGAGGTCTGAGTAAGTTGAGACTGTTGGTCTTCCTATGGGGTAGCTCTCCCTTTCAGCTTCTTCAATCCTTCCCTTAATTCAACCATAGGGGTCCCTGACTTCAGTCCAATGGTGTCTTAATCAGGGTTTCTATTCCTGCACAAACATCATGACCAAGATGCAAGTTGGGGAGGAAAGGGTTCATCACGAAAGGAAGTCAGGACTGGAACTCAAGCAGGTCAGAAAGCAGGAGCTGATGCAGAGGCCAAGGAGGAATGCTGCTTACTGGCTTGCTTACTTCTCCTGGCTTGCTCAACCTGTTTTCTTATAGAACCCAAGACTACCAGCCCACAGATGATACCACTCACAAAGGGCCCTCCCCTTGATCACTAATTGAGAAAATGCCTTACAACTGGATCTCATGGAGGCATTTTCTCAACTGAAACTCCTTTCTATGTGATAACATCAGCTTGTGTCAAGTTGACACACAAAACTAGCCAGTACAAATGGTTTGGTGTAAGTACCTGCTTCTGTCTTAGTGAGCTGCTGGTAGGGGCTCTCAGAGGACAGCCATGGCAGGCTCCCATCTGTAAGCACATCATAGCATCAGTAATAGTGTCAGACCTTGGTGTCCCCCCATGAGATGGGTCCCTAGTTGGGCTGGTCATTGGACCAATTTTCCTTAGTCTCTTATCCATTTTTTTTTTTTCCCAAGACAGGGTTTCTCTGTGTAGCCCTGGCTGTCCTGGAACTCACTCTGTGGACCAGGCTGGCCTCGAACTCAGAAATCCACCTGCCTCTGCCTCCTGAGTGCTGGGATTAAAGGCGTGCGCCACTACTGCCCGGTTTCTTTTCCATTTTTGTCTCTACAGACAGGAACAATTCTGGGTCAGGGATTTTGACTGTGGGTTATTAACTCAGTCCCTCCTCTTGAAGCCCTGTCTATGTACTGGAGGTGGATTCTTTGAGTTCCATTTCTCCAATATTGGGCATTTTTGCTAAAGTCACCCCCCCATTGGATTCTGAGAGTCTCTCACCTCCTGGGTCTCTAGTACTTTCTAGAGGGTCCCCCCTACCTCCCATCCTCCCAGGCTGCTTATCTCCATTCATTCTCTTGGCCCTCTGGGCTTCTCTACTGTTCTTGCCATACCTGATTCTGTTCCCCCTTTTCCCTCTGTCTCTCCCACCCAAATATCTCCCTCCTTCTGTCTTCCGTGATTATTTCCTTTCCCTTAGTGGGATTGAAGCCTCCTCACTTGGGCATGTCTGCTGATTACACTTCTTATGATCTGTAGGTTGTATTCTGGATATCCTGTATTTTTTTCCTCATATCCACTTATCAATGAGTACATGCCATGCATGTCCTTTTGGGTCTGAGTTACCTCACTCAGAATATATTTTCTAGGTCCATCCATTTGTCTGCGAATTTCATGAAGTAATTGTTTTTAATAGCTGAGTAGTATTCCATTGTGTAAATGTACCACATTTTCTGTATCCATTCTTCAGTTGAGGGACATCTGGGTTGTTTCCAGTTTCTGGTTATTACAAATAAGGCTGCTATGAACATAGTGGAGCATGTGTCCTTGTGGTATGGTGGAGCATCTTTTGGGTATATGCCCGAGAGTGGTATTTCTCAGGAACTGCCAGATTGATTTCTAGAGTGGTTGTACCAGTTTGCAGTCCCACCAGCAATGGAGGAGTGTACCTTTCTCTTCACATCCTCACCTGCATCTGCTGTCACCTGAGTTTTTGATCTTAGCCATTCTGATTTGGTATGAGGTGGAATCTCAGGGTCATTTTGATTTGCATTTCTCTGATGACTAAGGAATTTGAACATTTCTTTAAGTGATTCTCGACCATTCAAGATTCTTCTGTTGTGAATTCTCTGTTTAATTCTGTACCCTGTTTTTTAATTGGGTTATTTGGGTTTTTTTTGAGGTTAACTTCTTGAGGGTTTTTTTTTTTTTTAGTTTCTATTTTATTATTTTTTTTTTTTTTTTTTTTTTCACTCCCGATTTTTTTCCCCCCCCCCCCCCAGTCCACCCTCCAACTGTTCTACATCTTATACTTCCTCCCCACCCTGTCTCCATGATGATGTCCCCGTCCCCCAGCTCCCACCCCACCTGACCTCTAAACTCCCTGGGGACCCCAGTCTATTGAGGGTTAGGTGCATCATCTCTGGTAACACAGACCCGGCAGTCCTCTGCTGTATATGTGTTGGGGGCCTCATATCAGCTGGTGTTCACTGCCTGGTTGGTGGGCCAGTGTCTGAGAGATCTCGGGCGTCCAGATTGAGATTGTTGGTCTTCCTACAGGGTTGCCCTCCTCCTCAGCTTCTTCCAGCTTTTCCCTAACTCAGCCACAGGGACCAGCAGCTTCTGTCCATTAGTTGAGTGTAAATATCTGCATCTGACTCAGCTGCTTGTTGGGTCTTTCAGAGGGCAGTCATGATAGGTCCCTTTTTGTTAGCACTCCATAGCCTCAGTAATAGTGTGGTCCTGGGGCCTCTCTTTGAGCTGGATTCCACTTTGGGCCTGTCACTGGACCTTCTTTTCCTCAGGGTTCTCTCCATTCCATTCCTGTAATTCTTCCAGAGAGGAACAATTAGCCAGAAAAAAAAAAAATACAGAATACCAAAGATACAGTCCACAGAACTCAAAAAGGTCAACAAGCTGAAGGACCCAAGTGAGGACAAAAAGGTCAACAAGCTGAAGGACCCAAGTGAGGACCCCTCAGTCTCACTTGGGAGGGAGAAGAAAACAGTCACAAGTGGGGAGAGAAGGAGGGATCTGGGAGGGAAAGTGGACTGGGGAGGGTTGGGGGCAGAGGGGAACATGATCTGGTATTGGGTGAGGAAAAAGGACTGAAGCCCTGAGGGCCAGCAGAAAGAATGGAAACAGGCAACCTCAGGAGGTAGGAGGTTGTGGGGACCCTCCAGAATGCATGAGAGACCTGGGAGGTAGGAGACTCTCAGGACTCAGAGGGAGGGACCTTAGAAGAAATGCCCTACAGAAGCGAGAGGGAACTTACAGAGCCTACCTCCAGCAGGAAGACAGGGCATCAAATGAGGGAGGGGTTGCCATCCCACAGTCAAAACTTCTTGAGTTCTTTATATATTTTGGATATTAGTCCTCTGTTGGATGTAGGGTTAATGAAGATTTTTCACTCCTCAATCTATTCCACAAAATAGAAACAGAAGGAACACTACCTAATTTATTCTATGAAGCCAGTTACTCTGATACCAAAATCTCACAAAGACCCAACAAAGAAAGAGAACTTCAGACCAATCTCACTTATTAATACTGATGCAAAAATACTCAATAAAATTCTCATAAAACCAAATATAAGGACACATCAAAACCATCATTCACCACAATCAAGTAGGCTTCATCCCAGAAATGATGGGATGGTTCAATATAGGAAAATCCGTCAATGTAATACACTGTATTAACAAACTCAAGAAAAAAATCACATGATCCACTCATTAGATGCTGAAAAAGTCTTTGATGAAATACAAAACCTGTCATGTTAAAAGTCTTGGAGAGATCAGGAATTCATGGCACATATCTAAACATAATATATAGCAAACCAACAGCCAACATCAAACTAAATGGAGAGAAACTTGAAGCAATCCTGATAAAATCAGGGCTAAGAAAAGATTGCCCACTCTCTCCCTATCTATTAAATATAGTACTTGAATCAGTATTTGCAGATGATATGATATTATACATAAGCGACCCCCCAAAATTCCCCAGAGAACTTGTACAGCTGTTAAACAACTTCAGCAAACTGTAAGCATATAAAATTAACTCAGACAAATTAGTAGCCTTCCTTTATACAAATGATAAACAGGCTGAGAAAGAAATTAGGGAAACAACACCCTTCACCATAGTCACAAATAATATAAAATACCTTGATGTGACTCTAACCAAGCAAGTGAAAGATCTGGATGACAAGAACCTCAAGTCTCTGAAGAAAGAAATTAAAGAAGATCTCAGAAGATGGAAAGATCTCCCATGCTCATGGATAGGTAGGATTAACATAGTGAAAATGTCCATTTTACCAAAAGGAATCTACAGATCCAATGCAAAATTCTAACACAATTCTTTGGAGACACGGTGGTTATTTTAAGCTATTTTATTTCTAAAGAAACAAGCAATATTCCTAAATAGAACCAGAAATACATTAAGATGGGCTAATTTAATAAAAATCAGTGCATCTGTGCTAATAAATTAATTGCTTTCTCCCTCTTCCTCCCCCTACCTCCCTTCCCTCTGATTTTCTGCCTCATCCTGCAAACATGGGAGATAAGTGCATCTCAGCTGCTATGGGTCTCCCTCCCGTGTCACTGGAATTTTATGGACCTCCTTCAGTCTCTAAATTCGGGGTAGCACTCTGATGTTCAGGATATTAAAGTTTCTGACATGTACTTTCCCCAATGAGGTGTACTTAAGAGTATATTACTTCTGGCAGTGGTGTCGAATGCCTTTAATCCCTGTGCTCAGGAGGCAAAGAGAGGCAGAGGCAGGTGTCTGTGAATATGAGGTTTTTTGTTTGTTTGGTTTTGTTTTGTTTTTCCTCCCCTAAGAGACAGGACTTTGTTGTGTAGCCATTCGGACTAGGCTGACCTTGAACTTGCTCTTTGCCTACTTGCCCTTTCACGGAGAGTTCATTTCTTCACTGGTATCAGAGCCTATTTCTTTGGTTCTGACAAGTACTGAAGACCAGCGAGGCATCCAGCCTCATAGACTGAACAGCTATTAGATTCTTGGACTTTCTCCAGTCAGGAGACTGTCATTTTTGGAATAGTCAGATTACAGCCTGGGTAGTCATTCCAATAAATTTGTCTCTGTGAGTGTGTGTGTGTGTGTGTGTGTGTGTGTGTGTGTGTGTGTGTGTGTGAGAGAGAGAGAGAGAGAGAGAGAGAGAGAGAGAGAGAGAGCATTCAGTTCTGTTTCTTTGTAGAACCCTAATACAGGTTCTTTGAAGGGGAAATGGGAAAAAGGGGCAGGGGAACTTTTAATTAGAATGTGTATGGGGGGGCGGCAATATAGAGTAAGCAGGAGGAAAGAGCCATTTAAAAAAGCCACCAAGGATGATTGAAGAAGCCACCGGGAAACATTTTGTTTCTTTTTTAAATTTTTCTTTATTTACATTTCAAATGTTATCCCCTCTCCAGGTCTCCCCTCTGGAAACCCCCTATCCCATCCCTCTTCCCCCTGCCTCTATGAGGGTGCTCCCCCACCCACCCACCCACCCACTCCCACCTCCCCTCCCTGGCATTCCCCTACACTGGGGCATTGAATCCCCACAGGACCAAGGGCCACTCATCCCACAGATGTCCAACAAGGCCATCCTCTGCCACATACCTGGCTGCCATGGGTCCCTCCACCTGTACTCTTTGGTTGATAGTCTAGTCCCTTGAAGCTCTAGGGGATCTGGCCGGTTGACACTGTTGCTCCCCCCCCCCCCCCTGGTGCTGCAAACCCCCTCAACTCCTTCAGTTCCTTTTCCAGCTCCTCCATCAGGGACCTCAAGCTCAGTTCAATGGTTGGCTTCGAGCATCCACCTCTGTATTTGTCAGGCTCTGGCTGAGACTCTCAGGAGACAGCTATATCAGGCTCCTGTCAGCATGCACTTCCCGGCATCCACAATAGCGTCCTGGTTTGGTGACTGTAATGGGATGGATCCCCAGGTGGGGCAGTCTCTGAATGGCCGTTCCTTCAGTCTTGAATGTGTATACATACACATAGTTTAAGTAGAATTTTTCTATGTGGGGTGATAAGGCTGTGCTGGGCCAATGTGACAATCTTAAGATTAGTAGCCATCTTATTACAAGGTCAAAATAAATTATTTCCTATTTTCTGTAAAATTTGGGTTTGACCAGGTCTTGACTCATTTTATATTTGCCATGTTCTATACTCTATACCCTGACCTCCACTCTGATAAATTGTTCTGTCAAATGATTTTGAAATGTTCTATCAAGTTTCTACATAACCTGAATTCCTCTGCCAATCCTCCAACCCCTGAAACTCCTCCAGCCTTGCAGTTTTGGGGCTAATATAAACCTCATCTTTTCCTGTGTTCAATGCTATTTTCTCAAACCTCACTCTAGGGAAATTGTCCTATCTGGCAGAAAAGAAAGCTTAAGTTGAGATGCCAAAGCTTTTAAGTTCAGACTCCATTTTAGAGAACCAGACCTAAGTTTGAACTCAAGTAAACTAACAGGCTAGTATCTAACATTAGTTTCCAAGTTGCCTCACACCCCCCAAACCCCCCAACAAAACCGGAGCCTAGCTCTGGTCTCTAGGCTAATCCTCAACAAGACCAGAGTTTCCAGGTTACACCCTCAACAAGACCAGTGTCTTTAGGTTATTCCCCCAACAAAGCTGCACCCCAAGTTTCAAGCCCATCCCCTGCCTAACAACCACCAATGCAGAGAGGAGCAGAAGTTAAGTTTATGATATGACTCCCAGCACCAGCCAGTTTTGTTAAAGGCCACAGCAGCTCTCCAATTAGATGCTTGCGTATGTATTCCCTGCTTGCTGCTTCCTATAAAGCCTTGCCCCATAGACATTTGGGGCTCCCCCTCCAAAACCATCCTGCGTGACAGTGGTATGTTGAGGGTGGGGGTTCGAGCTATCTCGAATAAAGAGCCTGCTATGAGTTGCATCAGATCAGCTCCTGTGTGTGTTTTTGGGGGATCACTAACACTTCCTTGGCACAATACCTCCATCTGCTAACCTAGGCCTTGTTTAGCTTCAGCCTCCAGACAATTTAATCTAGGCCTAGAATGTTTACAGCTTCTGAGACTTGTGCTGAATGAGCTCACCCTTTCTAGTTCTTTCTGAGCTCTGGCTGGCCAGTTCAACTCAGCTGTCCTGGCTCACTCCTCTCCAGGCTGACTGATTTAACCTAACTTCTCTCAGTTTGTAGCTGAATTGCTCTGCGTTGGCCTCATGCTAACTTTGGCATTATGTTCTAATCATCTGGCTCCTTCTGTCTTCATCTCTGTCTAGCTTGTTCTCTGCAAATTGTCCCAGTAAAAGTGACTCTCCTCTGCTCTCTCCTTCTGCCCTGCTTTCTCTCTCCCTCTCTCTCTCTCTTTCTTTCAACAGGGTTTCTCTGTATAGCCCTGGCTGTCCTGGAACTCACTCTGTAGACCAGACTGGCCTCGAACTCAGAAATCCACCTGCCTCTGCCTCCCAAGCACTGGGATTAAAGGCGTGCACCACCACTGCCCAGCTCTGCCCTGCTTTCTTAAGTAGCTTCTCTTTCCTCTCTCCTCTTATGAGAGCTGGGAATATGTTGTTCTGTCAAATCTTTCTCCGATTCATCACTTTGTCTGCTATTCAATTAGACATCACTTTCAAACAAGGGTGCTTCCTTCTACAAACTAATTTTACCTTCATTGTTTGGGATTAAAGGTGTGTGTTAAGAGCTGGTCCACAACACGACTAGAAACAGTTTTTTGTTTTTTTTTTTTTTTCAGCAAATAACTCAACCTCAGGGTTCACAGAGTGATCAAATATCCTGTAACAATAGACTAACACAAATCTGCTTTCAGTTTGTTGGTCGGGGAGTTCAAGAGTCTCCCAATACAATATAGGCTATTGTAATTGCCCTTGGTCATCTTCTAGAATTCGAAGGTATAAGACCCTATTGCTGAAGACACCACACACTTCAGACATGGGACTTGGCAGAATCAAGTTAGAATTTACCTGGAAGTCTCCTTTCAGAGAATTTGCTCTCAGATTATCTGAAGGTGCTGGGTTCTGTGCAAGTTGCCAAAAGAGAAATGAAACTACTGGTCCCACCCAACTGGAATGACATGGATTGCAACAATGATCAGCCTGAAGAGTAGAGTAACGGTGCCTGTATGTAGAGGCAATCATTACCCATATAGTTAGACTTAAGGCCTATTCAATAAAAGGGGTTCATGCCTGTTCTTACAAATGGAGCCAAGTACTCATGGATGATGGGGTCAGGGACCCTATTACAACCACTTTCTTAGAACAGAACAATAACACAGGGAAGGTGGTGGTGCACACTTTTAAACCCAGCACTTGGTAAGCAGAGGCAGGCAGATCTCTGAATTTGAGGCCAGCCTGGACTATAGAGTGAGTTCTTGCACAGCCAGAGGTAAACACAGGAAACTCTGTTACAAACCAACCATCCAACGAATGAACCATCTATCCAACCAACCAACCAACCAACCAACCAACCAAAAACTGAAAAACTCAAACCCAAAACAAAATCCAAACCAACCAACTAAAAACCAGAACAGTCTAATTCAACAAGGCGTTCCAAGTATTTTCACCTACCACTGTGCTAACATGTTTCTTTGTTCTTTTAAAAGTAAGTTATTATGTACTGTACTTCTATAGCTCTTTCTAGTGGAACTGCCATGAATTGCTGTCTTTGTCAACAAGGTCTTTGAATGAATTCATGCTGTTTGATTGGTCATGTGCCTGTCTTTTGCTGACTCAGATTTCATTGTTTTTCAAAACGACACGGAGATTCTACCTTAAACCAATCAGAATGGCTAAGATAAAAAAAACCAAAAACTCAGGTGACAGCAGATGCTGGCAAGGATGTGGAGAAAGGGGAACACTCCTCCAGTGCTGATGGGACTGCAAACTGGTACAATTAGTCTGAAAATCAATCTGACGGTGTACTGGCTGGTTTTGTGTGTCAACTTGATACAAGCTGGACTTATCAAGAGAAAGGAGCTTCAGTTGAGAAAATGCCTCCATGAGATCCAGGTGTAAGGCATTTTCTCAATTAGTGATCAAGGGGGGAGGGCCCCTTGTGGATGGTACCATCTGTGGGCTGGTAGTCTTGGGTTCTATAAGAAAGCCAGCTGAGCAAGCTGGGGGAAACAAGCCAGGATATTACATCCCTCCAAGGCCTCTGCATCATCTCCTGTTTCCTGAACTGCTTGAGTTCCAGTCCTGACTTCCTTTAGTGATGAACAGCAACGTGGAAGTGTAAGCTGAATAAACCCTTTCCTCCCCAACTTGCTTCTTGGTCATGATGTTTGTGCAGGAATAGAAACCCTGACTAAGACAGGCGGTTCCTCAGAAAATTGGAAATAGTTCCACCTGAAGACCCAGCTATACCACTACTGGGCATATACCCAAAGATGCTCCACCATACCACAAAGGCATGTGCTCCATTATGTTCATAGCAGCCTTATTTGTAACAGCCAGAAGCTGGAAACAACACAGATGCCCCTCAAGAATTGATACAGAAAATGTGGTTCATTTATACAATGGAGTACTATTCAGCTATTAAAAACAAGGACATCATGAATTTTGCAAGTAAATGGATGGAACTAGAAAATATATCATCTTGAGTGAGGTAACCCAGACCCAAAAAGACATGCATGGTATGTACTCACTGATAAGTGGATATTAGCCAAAAGGTACAGACTACCCAGGATACAACCCACAGACCATAAGATGTTTAACAAGAAGGAAAGCCCAAGTGAAGATGCTTCAATTCCACTTAGAAGGGGGAATGAAATAATCACAGGAGGCAGAGGGAGTGAGGGATCTGGGTGTGGGAGAGTGGGAGGGGGAAGGGGAAAGGGGAAAGGGGAACAGGATCAGGTATGGTGGGGACAGGAGAGAAGCCCAGAGGGCTAGGAGAATTAATGGCAGTATGCAGCTTCTGGGGGTTTGAGGTGGGGGGACCCTCTAGAAAGTCCCAGAGATCTGTGATGTGAGAGACTCCCAGGACTCAGTGGGGGTGACCTTAATGTGCATTTTTTGGATGCTTTATTCACATTTCAGATGTTTTCCCCTTTCCAGATCTCCCCTTTGAAAACTTCCTACCCAATTTTCCCTCCTCCTGCTTCTATGAGCATATTTCTTTAAGAATTTAACCTGAACTCTTCCCAGATCTGGTCACTTACCCATACAGCTTTGTGTCTTTCTTTTTTTTTTTTTTTAAAAAAAACCTCAAGTTCAATTCATGCTCTGTAAAAATTCTTGGAGATATGGCTTGTTACTGGAGCATGGTTGAGTTATTAGAAGCTATACTTGTAGAGGAAATTGACACTTCTTCCAGTAACTAAGCATTTCTAATAGATCCTCTGGTTTCATGATGGGTTGAGCTTGTGTATGCTTTTCAACTGAGATTTTATATGTGCAGTTGTCCTGCTTTGTTCAGAAAACACCCTTTAGTCATCTACTGCCTCTGGCTGTTACACTTACCACATCTACACACTGGAAAGGGCATGTGGGGTCATGCTACCGTACAAGCATAAGAACTGGTAAGATTGAATAAGCTCAAATCCTGGGAATCTGAGAGATATGAGAATGGCAGGAACAAGTAACCACAACACCCAACCAAGAGGACAGTGAGCACTTAGTCACATAGAATAACACCTGGCATTCTTCTCCATACTAATGTGTTGGCTTAAAATTTTCAAATCCTACTTTAAAAAAATTTTTTTTTGATACTTTATTTACATTTCAAAAGTTTCCCCTTTGGAACCCACCTGTTCCTACCCCACACCCCCTGCCTCTATGAGGGTATTCTCCCACCCACTCACCTATACACTCTTGTCTTCCCTCCTTGGCATTCCCCTATACTGGGGGATCTAACACCCTCAGGCCCAAGGGCCTCTCCTTCCCCTGATGGCTTACAAGACCCTCCTCTGCCACATATGTGGCCAGCACCATGGGACCCTCAATGTGTATTCTTTGGTTGGTGGTCCAGTCTCCGGGAGCATCAGGGGGTCAGGCCAGTTGACACTGTTGCTCCCACCATGGGGCTGCAAACTCCCTCAGCTCCTTCAGTCCCTTCTCCAACTCTTCCATCTGGGACCTCACACTCAGCCCTACTGTTGCTGCGAAGTGACTCTTGGGTATTTCAAACTTTTGGGCTAATAACCACTTAACAGTGAGTACATACCATGTTCATTCTTTTGTGACTGCGTTACCTTGCTCAGGATGATATTTTCAAGATCCATCCATTTGTCTACG
>JADRCH010000558.1:0-28188 GCA_019843965.1 Rhynchomys soricoides | reverse complement strand
CATTTTTCTGAGGGTCCACCAAACTGATTTCCAGAGAGGTTGTATCAACTTGCATTCCCACCAGCAATGGAGGAGTGTTCCTCTTTCTCCACATCCTCGCCAAGAACTGCTGTCACCTGAGTTTTTGATCTTAGCCATTCTGACTGGTGTGAGGTGAAATCTTAGGGTTGTTTTGATTTGCATTTCCCTGATGACTAAGGATGTTGAACATTTCTTTAGGTGCTTCTCAGCCCTATGAGTTTCCTCAGTTGAGAATTCTCTGTTTAGCTCACTTCGCCATTTTTTGATAGGGTTATTTGGTTCTCTGGAGTCTAACTTGAGTTCTTTGTATATATTGGATATTAGCCCTCTATCAGACATAGGATTGGTAGAAATCTTTCCCCAATTTGTAGGTTGCCATTTTGCCCTATTTACAGTGTCCTTTGCCTTACAGAAGCTTTGTAATTTTGTGAGGTCCCATCTGTCAATTCTTGATCTTAGAGCACAAGCCATTGGTGTTCTGTTCAAGAACATTTCCCCTGTGACCAAGTGTTCGAGACTCTTCCCCACTTTCTCTTCTATTAGGTTCAGTGTATCTGGTTTTATGTGAAGATCCTTGATCCACTCGGACTTGAGATTTGTACGGGGGGATAGGAATGGATCAATTCACAATCTTCTACATGTAGACTGCCAACTGATCCAGCACCATTTGTTGAAGATGCTATCTTTTTTCCACTGTATGGTTTTAGCTCCATTGTCGAAGATCAAGTGACCATATGTGTGTGGGTTCATTTCTGGGTCTTCAATTCTATTCCATTGATCTATCTGCCTGTCACTGTACCAATATCATGCAGTTTTTATCACTACTGCTCTGTAGTACAGCTTGAGGTCAGGGAGGTTGATTCCCCCAGAGGACCGTTTATTGTTGAGAATAGTTTTTGCTATCCTGGGTTTTTTGTTATTCCATATGAATTTGAGAATTGTTCTTTCTAAGTCTATGAAGAATTGAGTTGGGATTTTGATGGGGATAGCACTGAATCTGTAGATTGCTTTCGGCAGGATGGGCATGTTAACTATGTTAATCCTGCCAATCCATGAGCATGGGAGATCTTTCCATCTTCTGAGGTCTTCTTCAATTTCTTTCTTCAGAGAATTGAAGTTCTTGTCATACAGATCTTTCACTTGTTTTGTTAGAGTCAAACCAAGATATTTTATATTGTTTGTGACTATTGTGATGGGTGTTATTTCCCTAATTTCTTTCTCAGTCTGTTTATCCTTCGAGTATAGGAAGGCTACTTATTTGCTTGAGTTAATTTTGTTTCCAGCCACTTTCCTGAAGCTGTTTATCAGCTGTAGCAGAACTCTGGTGGAGTTTTTCAGGTCACTTCAGTATACCATCATATCATTTGCAAATAGTGATATTTTGGTTTCTTCCTTTCCAATTTGTATCCCTTTGACTTCCTTTTGTTGCCTGATTGCTCTAGCTAGAACTTCAAGTACTATATTGAATAGGTAGGGAGAGAGAGGGCAGCCTTGTCTAGTCCCTGATTTTAGTGGGATTGCTTCAAGTTTCTCTCCATTTAGTTTGATGTTGGCCTCTGGTTTGCTGTATATTGCTTTTACTAAGTTTAGGTATGCTCCTTGAATTCCTGATCTTTCCAAGACTGTTATCATGAAGGGATGTTGAATTTTGTCAAATGCTTTTTCAGCATCTAATGAAATGACCATGTGGTTTTTTTCTTTGAGTTTCGTTATGTAGTGGATTACATTGATGGATTTCTGGGTATTGAACCATCCCTGCATCCCTGGGATGAAGCCTACTTGATCATGGTGAATGATCGTTTTGATGTGTTCTTGGATTCGGTTCGCAAGAATCTTATTGAGTATTTTTGCATCGATATTCATAAGGGAAATTGGTCTGAAGTTTTCTTTTATTGTTGGGTCTTTGTGGGGCTTTGGTATCAGTGTAACTGTGGCCTCATAGAATGAATTGGGTAGTGTTCCTTCCGTTTCTATTTTGTGGAATAGACTGAACAGTATTGGTATTAGGTCTTCTTTGAAGGTCTGATAGAATTCCACACTGAACCCATCTGGTCCTGGGCTTTTTTTGGTTGGGAGACTGTTAATGACTGCTTCTATTTCTTTGGGGGTTATGGGGCTGTTTAGATGGTTTATCTGATCCTGATTTAACTTCAGTAATTTGTATCTGTCTAGAAACTTGTCCATTTCCTCCAGATTTTCCAATTTTGTTGCATATAGGCTTTTGTAGTAGGATCTGATGATTTTTTTAATTTCCTCAGAGTCTGTTGTTATATCTCCGTTTTCATTTCTAATTTTGTTAATTTGGATACTGTCTCTGTGCCCTCTGGTTAGTCTGGCTAAGGGTTTATCTATCTTGTTGATTTTCTCAAAGAACCAGCTCTTGGTTTTGTTGATTCTTTGTATAGTTCTTTTAGTTTCCACTTGGATGATTTCAGCCCTTAATTTGATTATTTCCTGCCTTTTACTCCTCTTGAGTGTATTAGCTTCTTTTTGTTCTAGAACTTTCAGATGTGCTGTTAAGCTGTCAGTATATGCTCTCTCCAGTTTCTTTTTGGAGGCATTCAGAGCTATGAGTTTTCCTCTTAACATTGCTTTCATTGTGTCCCATAGGATTGGGTAAATTGTACTTTCATTTTCATTAAATTCTAGGAAGTCTTTAATTTCCTTCTTTATTTTTTCCTTGACCACGTTATCATTGAGCAGAGCATTGTTCAGCTTTCATGTGTATGTGGGCTTTCTGTTGTTGTTGTTGCCATTGAAGACCAACCTTAATCTGTAGTGATCTGATAGGAGGCATGGGATTATTTCAATCTTCTTATATCTGTTGAGGTTTGTGTTGTGACCAATTATATGATCAATTTTGGAGAAGGTACCATGAGGTGCTGAGAAGAAGGTATATTCTTTTGATGCAGGATGAAATGTTCTATAGATATATGTTAAACCCATTTGGTTCATAGCCTCTGTTAGTTTCACTGTGTCTCTGTTTAGTTTATGTTTCCCAGATCTGTCCATTGTTGATAGTGGGGTGTTGAAGTCTCCCACTATTATTGTGTGAGGTGCAATGTGTGCTTTGAGCTTTAGTAGAGTTTGTTTTATGAAAGTGGGAGCTCTTGCATTCAGGGCATAAATGTTCAGAATTGAGAGTTCTTCTTGGTAGATTTTTCCTTTGAGTATGAAGTGTCCTTCCTCATCCTTTTTGATGACTTTTGGTTGAAAGTCAATTTTATCCGATATTAGAATGGCTACTCCAGCCTGTTTCTTGGGGCCATTTGTCTGGAAAATTGTTTTCCAGCCCTTTACTCGGAGGTAGTGTTTGTCTTTAACATGGAGGTGCTTTTCCTGGATGCAGCAAAATGTTGGGTTCTCTTTATGGATCCAGTTTGTCAGTCTATGTCTTTTTATTGGGGAGTTGAGACCATTGATGTTAACAGATATTAAAGAATAGTGATTGTTTTTTCCTGTTATTTTTGATGTTGTTTATATAGTTTGTGTGGCTATCTTCTTTTGAGTTTGTTGAAAGATTACTTTCTTCCTTTTTCTTGAGTGTAGTTTCCCTCCTTGAGTTGGCGTTCCCCATGTATTATTCTTTGTAGGGCTGGGTTTGTGGAAACATACTGTGCAAATTTGGATTTGTCGTAGAATATTTTGGTTTCACCATCTATGATTATTGAGAGTTTTGCTGGGTATAGCAACCTGGGCTAGCATTTGTGTTCTTTTAGAATCTGTATGAGATCTGCCCAGGATCTCCTAGCTTTCATAGTCTCTGGTGAGAAGTCTGGCGTAATTCTGATTGGTCTGCCTTTATATGTTACTTGCCCCTTTTCCCTTACTGCTTTTAATATTCTTTCCTTGTTTAGTGTATTTGGTGTTTTGACTATAATGTGACAGGAGGAATTTCTTTTCTGCTCCAGTCTATTTGGCGTTCTGTATGCTTCTTGTATATTTATGTTCATCTCTTTCTTTAGGTTAGGGAAGTTTTCTTCTATAATTTTGTTGAAGATATTTACTGGTCCTTTAAGTTGGGAGTCTTCACTCTCTTCTATACCTATTATCCTCAGGTTCTGTCTTCTCATTGCATCCTGGATATCTTGGATGTTTTGAGTTAGGAGCTTTTTGCATTTTGTGTTTTCTTTGACTGTTGTGTCCATGTTTTCTATGATATCTTCCACACCTGAGATTCTCTCTTCCATCTCTTGTATTCTGTTGGTGATGCTTGCATCTACGACTCCTGATTTCTTTCCTATGTTTTCTAACTCCAGGGTTGTCTCCCTTTGTGATTTCTTTATTGTTTCTATTTTTGTTTTTAATTCCTGAATGGTTTTGTTCATTTGTTTGATTGTGTTTTCCTGTATTTCTGCTCGTTTGATTGTGTTTTCCTGTAATTCTTCAAGGGATTTTTGTGTGTCCTCTTTAAGGGCTTCCAGTTGTTTACCTGTGTTTTCTTGTATTTCTTTAAGGGAGTTATTTATTTCCTTCTTACAATCTTCTATCATCCTCTTGATAAGTGACTTTAAGTCTGATTCTTCCTTTCCTGGTGTGTTGGGGTATCCAGGGCTGGCTGTGGTGTGAGCGCTGGGTCCTGATGAAGCCACGTAGTCTTGGTTTCTGTTCCTTGTGTTCTTGCCCTTGCCTTTCGGGATCTGGTTATCTCCGGTGTTAGCTGGTCTTTCTCTCACTGTGACTTGTCTTTCCTTCAAGTTCAGATGTCAATATTCCTGGGGAGACCAGTTTCTCTCCCAGCTGTTCTTCAGATCCTGGGTCTGGAGCCCGCCTCCAGCTGGCTCCTCAGCACCAGTGGGTGGGTAGCTTTCTCTATGCACTCCTTGTATATGGAGGTCTGGTGGCCCAGGTGGGGTTCTCTGGTCACAGGTGGAAGCAGGCAGGCTCTTACCTCCCAGCTTTTCGTCAGTTCCTGAGTCTGGAGCCCTGACTTCATGAAATTCTTAGACAAATGGATGGAACTAGAAAATATCATCCTGAATGAGGTATCTCAATCCCAAAAGAACGCACATGGTATGCACTCACAGTGAATATCAGCCCAAAAGCTTCGAATACCCAACATACAATTCACACACTGCATGAAGCTCAAGAAGAACGAAGACCAAAGTGTGGCTGCTTTGGTCCTTCTTAGAATGGGGAACAAAATACTCATGGGAGGAAATACAGAGACAAAGTGTGGTACAGAAACTGAAGGAAAGGCAATCCAGAGACTGTTCTACATGGGTATCCATCCCATATACTGTTACACAACCCAGAAATTATTGTGGATGCCAAGAAGTTCATGCTGACAGTATCCTGTTATAGCTGTCTCCTGAGAGGCTCTGCCAGTACCTGACACATACAGAGGCAGATGCTTGCAGCCAACCATTGGACTGAGCACAGGGCCCCCAGTGGAGGAATTAGAGAAAGGACTTCTGGAATTCTTTATCTAGAAGCCCAGTTTATTGTATCCACCATACATCTCATAAGCTTGGGAAGAACAAGACTCTACTCAACAAATAGAAGAACATGAAAATGTCACAGGAAGACTCTTTCAAGCTCCTTGCCAAGCCCAATACTGTGAGATGTAACTAGGGAAAGGAAAATAGCATACATTCCCAAATACAGGTCTGTTTCACAAAGTCATGATTGTTTTGGTCTGCACCATTTGCCTGGATCTGAAATATATCTGTTAGACTTATAGGTACATTTTGCAAGGATGATCAACTCTGATTTATGAGGTTGCAGTAGGGTTTCTATTTCAATTCCTTCTATATCTTTAAACAGGGCAGACAGTAGAAACACTGCCCCAACCAGTGACTGAAGCAGGTGGTCAGTAAAGGATACTGGCTTTAGTCTGTGTTGGCCTGATGAAAACACACAGTTAAAGATTGTATACAGCAACTTTTTTTCAGTACTCATTTGTATTCATATCATCTTGAGCAAAAAATACAGCATAATACAACAAAACCAAACAAAATGAAACAAGAAAACAGAAAAGAAGCCCATTTATTTCAACTACAAGATTTGCTTGGGATTACTTAATCTGATAAGAAATGGTTTAATTCAGACTCTCCTTGCATTTCATGAGATACAATATTTTTCCAAACCATGCATGTGTCAGAAGTGGAGCCTAAAATTAAGAGTTTACCAAGGTATATACTGTTTTGTTCAAAATCAGGCATCCTCAGTTCCTACTGCAGAGTATCCTAACACCATACAGGGAGAAGAAAGAGGCATTTCCTAATGGCTATTTGTGTGTGTGCATGTGCATGTGTGTGTGTAAAACTCCAAGTGTGAGGTCTGCCTGGTCCTTTCTGCTGGGGCAAACTCCTAGCTGGTCTGCTCCCATGAAGACACCACATCCTGAGGCATTCTAGAAGATCCACTGCACTCAGAGCAGTTGGCAAGAAACCCTCTGCTACATGGTATTGGAACAGAGACAGACATGTTGATAAATGGAATAGAGGTGAAGACCCAGAAATAAAATCGCACATTTATGCACACTTGATCTTTGACAAAGACACCAAAAATAAACAATGGAAAAAAGGAAGCATCTTCAATGGTGCTGGTCTAACTGGCTGTCTGTATGCAGAAAAATGAAAATAGACCCACATTTGTCATCTTGCACAAAGCTCAAGTCCAAGTGGATCAAGGACCTTCACATAAAACCAGATACACTGAATCTAATAGAAGACAAAGTGGGAAAGAGCCTTGAACTCATTGGCACAAGGGGAAATTTCCTAAGCAGAACTTCAATGGCTCATGCTCTAAGATTAAGAATTGATAAATGGGACCTCATGAAGCTGGAAAATTTCTTTAAGGCAAAGGACATACTCAATAAGACAAATTGGCAATGTACAGATTGGGAAAAAATCTTCAGTAACCCCACATCTGATAGAGGGCTAATATCCAAAATATATAAAGAACTTAAGATGCTAACAACCAAACAACAACAACAACAACAAAACCAAACAACTCAATCAAAAAATGGGGTATAGAACTAAACCATGAATTCACAACAGAGGAATCTTGAATGGCTCAGAAGCACCTAAAGAAATGTTCAAAGTCCTTAGTGATCAGAGAAATGCAAATCAAAATGACCCTGAGATTCCACCTTGCACCAATCAGAATGGCTAAGATCAAAACTTCAGGTGACAACACATGTTGGTGAGGATGTGGAGAAAGAAGAACACTCCTCCATTGCTGGTGGGATTGCAAACTGGTACAACCACTCTGGAAATCAATCTGGAGGTTCCTCAGAAAAGTGGAAATAGATCTACCTGAAAATTCAGCTATTCTGCTCTTGTGAATATACCCAAAAGGTGCCCCGCCATGTCACAGGGGTACGTGTTCCACTATGTTCATAGCAGCCTTATTTGTGATATTCAGAGGCTGGAAACAACCCAGATGTCCCATGACAGAAGAATGGATGCAGAAAATGTGGTTCATTTACACAATGGAATACTACTCAGCTATTAAGAACGAGGACATCCTGAGTTTTGCAGGCAAATGGATTGAACTAGAAAATATCATCCTGAATGAGGTAACTCAGACCCAAAAGGACATGCATGGTATGTACTCATTAATAAGTGGATATTAGCCCCCCCCCCAAAAGTACATAATACCCAAGATACAGTCCACAGAACTCAAAAAGGTCAACAAGCTGAAGGGCCCACGTGAGGATGCTTCAGTCCCATTTGGGAGGGAGAAGAAAGCAATCACAAGTAGGGAGTGAAGGAGGTTCCTGGGAAGGAAACTGGATGGGGGTTGGGGAGGTACCTGATCTGGTATTGGGTGAGGAAAAAAGACTGAAGTCCTGAGGGCCAGCAGAAAGAATGGAAACAGGCAACCTTGGGAGGTAAAAGGTTGGGGGGGACCCTCCAGAATGCACCAGAGACCTGGGAGGTGAGAGACTCTCAAGACTCAAAGGAGGGACTTTAGATAAAATTCCTGTCAGTGGGGAGAGGGAACTTACAGAGCCCACCTCCAGCAGGAAGACAGGGCATCAAGTGAGGGAGGAGGTTGCCTGCCCACAGTCAAAACTCTGACCCATAATTGTTTCTGTGTGAAAGAAGGGCAGGGTTGGAAATGGAGAGGAGCCTGAGGAAAAGAAGGTCCAGTGACAGGCCCAAAGTGGGATCCAGCTCAAGGGGAGGTCCCAAGGCCTGACACTATTACTGAAGCTATGGAGTGCTCACAAAAAGAGACCTAGCATGACCACACTCCAGAAGACCCAACAACAGCTGAAAGAATCAGATGCAGATATTTGCACTCAGTCAATGGACAGAAGATGCTGACCCCTGTGGTTGAGTTAGGGAAAAGCTGGAAGAAGCTGAGAAGGAGGGCGACCCTGTAGGAGGAGCAGCAATCTCAACCTGGACCCCCAAGATCTCTCAAACACTGGACCACCAACCAGGCAGCATACACCAGCTGATATGAGGTCCCCAACACATATATAGCAGAGGACTGCCAGGTCTGGTTTAAGTCAGAGATGATGCACCTAACCCTCCAGAGACTGGAGGCCCCAGCGTGTTTAGAGGTCTGGTTGGGTGGGGGTTGGGGGTGGGGATATCCTCATGGAGACAGGAGGTGGGGAGGAGGTATGGGATGTTGAACAATCAGAGGGTGTGTGTGGGAGGGGAATAAAATCTGGAGTGTAAAAAAAACAAATAAATAAAAGACAAAAACCCAAACCAAAACCATAAACAACAACAACAAAAAAGTATGAGACAAGTCCAGGTATGAGACAGCACAGCCCCTTTAGGTTATTTTTATGGAATAACACAACAGAGAATTGTATGCAGTTAATTTAATAAAATGGAAAGAAATAAATGTGAGGTTTCAACAACTGTCTTGCACTTCATAGGTAGAAATAAAGAATCAAGAAAGAAAAGTTATGATTTGTGGTATCAACTGCTTGACCACTGCCAGCTTTCTGGAGTTCTGTGAGCCAAAGGTCTTGTGGAGGTTTACGATGACGCTTAACAATCTTCGCTGTCAAATATTGCCTGCTGGAGAACCAAAACAAGATGTCTTAAATTTAGAGTTGTGCCTTAAAAATCACGGGCTAAAAATTCAATATTTTTGCTAGTATTTTTGTTCATTTTTCTCTTAGTAGTTTTTAGACTGCATAATAATTAGTATGTGTATTTGTGTGGGGCTGTACATGTATACCCACACATGTGTAGGAGTCAGGGAATAACTGTTGGAAGATAGTTCTCTCCTGCCTTTACATTAGTGATTTTACAGTTTGCAATAGAAAACAAATTAAAAGTTACCATCATCACGTTCAAATTGTTCTGAGTCTCCTCGGTCTGGCTTAGAAAACACTGTTTGAATTCCTTCACGGCATTTTCAGTATTAGGTTCATGTACATATGTTTTAAGCAATTCCAGGTATTCATTCTCCGACACAGATAAATCAATTGTACTGTTGATAATATTATCTAGATTATCACAGCCAGAACCTGGAAAGACATGACATTCATCGATGGAGGTGTGAACTCATTAGGGCTTATCTATTATGACAATCATGTTCTTGAGTACAAGTGGAGACACAGAGTAGCAATGGTGATGGGGCATTGCCAAACCTGGGACGTGAGTTGCAGGCTGTGAGATTCCACATAGAAACTTTAAACTCTGCCCCAACATCCCAGCACAAAGAAGCCATGCCTCACACAACCTTCGCTAACAAGGACACTGGAGAGATGACAGGCTGTTTTGCTGGGCATGGTAAGCTCATTTCATTACTATCTCAAGAACATCATGGAATATGTTCAAACATGCTATAACCATCGTGTTGAAAATATTATCTACTTCCCTCTGTTAACTCTAACATCTGCTTTGAGAAGCAACTTAAACAGAAGCTCTAGTACTTGATGTGACCTTATGCAGCCAGACTAGGAGTGGGGCGGGAAGGAGCTTAGGACTTTGATTCACTTGAAGTAATTCTAGTCATGAGTCTTTAATCTTATTTAAAATTCACTGAGCCCTTCACAGTTTTTAAGCTGTACCAAGCAAAGTAGGGAATAAAAACAATGTACACTCTACAAACCACACTGCATGAGGGTTATTTATAATGATTACATTCCTTTTTTTGTTTGTTTGTTTGTTTTTAGAGACAGGGTTTCTTTGTGTAGCCCTGGCTGTCCTGGAACACACTCTGTAGATCAGGCTGGCTTTAAACTCAGAGAGCTGCCTGCCTCTGCTCCTGAGTGCTGGGATTAAAGATGTGTATCACCTTCCCAGATGACCACATTTATTTTTAAATTTGTGTTTTTAAATTAAAGTATAATTACATCATCTCTCCCTTTCCCTTTCCTCTAACCCCTCCATGTCCCACATATGTCTGTCTGTCTATCTATCTATCTATCTATCTATCTATCTATCTATCTATCTATCCATCCATTTAGTGTTACTTGTATGTATATAATTTCAGGGTTGATCGTGGTATTAGATAACCAAACAGGGAGCTCATGCCTGGGAAAGATTATTTCACCTGATCTTGGAATTCCTTAGTTGCCTATTTTTTTTCAAAAGACAGAGACTATTAAAGAAAACCATAACTAGTTGAAATGCAGAGAACATCTGATCATAGTGTTCCCAGCCCCAATTGGTACAACACAGCTCCTGTACCCAAGGCTCAGAGAACATCACAGTAGAGCGGCGGAAAGATTGTAAGAACCAGAGGACCAGAAAATCTGCTCTGAGATAGTTTCTCCTAAAATGCCAGGGAAGCTTTCCCTATGATGCTACAACATATAGCTGCCCAAAGAAGAGCCTTTTTATTCTGTAGCCTTCAATATTTCACATGTGAATTATGCATTTCAACCATCCACTCCTCTCTGCTCCCCTCCAGTTCCTCCCAGATCTTCACATCCTCCTCACAACTTCGTGTCTTATCTTATTTTGTTTTTAAAAAAATATGCTGAATACAATTAGTGTTGCTCATTTTTTTTGCCACACCAATCCCAGTAGAATCTGTGTGACAAGTTCCACAGACTGAGGCAAAAAACTTCAAAGGAAGAAGGCCTCCTGGAACTGGTTGTGGAATTCTTACCTGGAACAAAATATTGAGCCGTAGTTCTCATGGCAATTTATCTGTTTTATTTTCTTTTATACCTTTTCTTATTTATTACATGTTCCTGATAGCCTAGGCCAAGATCTTAAGTGAGAAAAATGGATAAGAAACCACCCCTTGAGATCACCATCACCATGGCTGACATCACCAGCCATGACCTTATCTCCGGGAAAACCAGCGCTTTATTTTTCATTTATAAAATTATATAGTATTATGATAGATTAAAACTTTCCCAATAATGAAATTTCATATGGCTGCACGTGTGTTATGAGAGGTGAGCTTTGGTGTGTGGTAAAGAAAGCCTTAAATAAAAAGAATTAAAATAGTTTAAATTTATGCTTTGAAGATTTATAAAAAATCAGGTATTAGATGTTAAACAATAACTGATCAAAAAATTTTATTAACCTGCTTTTGGAACTATGCCATAGCCTTGGATGATCGCCCCACTGAATAGATTTTTTTAGAGTTGTAATACTTGGATGATTTCTATTATGCCAAACAACAACGATGTCATCTGTTTTATTCATGATTGTTTCATTGTATGCATTCTTTCAGAATTGTAATACCTGGATGATTTTTGTGCTTTACTGTGCCAGATAATGACAATATTGGTGATTGCTTTACTGAATACATCTTCTAAGAGCTGTAATACTTGTTTCTTTATGTATAAAAACCCTTGCTTGAGAGCTGCAAAATACACTCAGAGTCAAACGGCCTCTGTGTTTGTTTCTGTTTGTCACCGCCGAATCCTTACCTAACTAGTCTTCGAGAACCCTCGTCCCAGAGACCCCCACACCTGGCTGGGCTGGTCTGTAGCAATTTTTGACTTATGTAAGGCCATCCACTGGACCATGGAAAACCTATCATGAGCTACAACCCTGAAGAAAACTGACCCTTCCTCTCTCAGCAGCCAATCACTTGCCAAAAGCTTCTCAGTTAGGGGTAGGGCCTCATGACCACTCCCCTGTCCACGTTTAGTGTTGACCAGCTTGATCTTGTGAAAGTCTAGGCAAACAAACACTACCCCTCTCAGTGCATCAGTACAATAGCCAAGACATGTCCTGAAGACAGTATTTTGCAGCAGTTCTCCCTCACCTTTGGTTCTTACAATCTTTCATCCTCCCCTTTCCACGGTGTTTCCTGAGTCTTGGAGAGAAGGATATGAGATAGACATCCAGTTAGGGATGAGCACTCAACAGTCACTTCTTTTCTGTATTTTGATCAGTTTTTGTGGGAGGACTTTACATTATTCATTACTGGAAGAAGCCACCAGAAAATGCAAGCTGTCCTCCCTATTGGCATGAACACAAAGGACATGGAGAGAAAGAACCACTTAAAGAATTCAGAACCATCTCTCATATGTCTGTCACATAAAGTCCAAGCTATTTACCCTGACATTATATGCTACAGTTGAGAAGCAGCACCGTTGGGTAGTTTCCCATTTCCTTCCACTGTTAGAGAGACTCATGAATACATCCTTTAGGAAACCCATATGGGTCCAGTGTTATGGGAGCACATTTATATCTTCATCTCTTTCTGCTGAACTATCTCAAAATCAAACCTGAGCCTTGCCATGGATTTTAAAAGAACAGTTTCCAAAATGGGACATTTTGTATGGTGTTGACACATGACATGCAGCTCCAACACAGGAGCCAAACCCACAAGAGAGATATCCTTTTTATACCAGACACTTTATACTAGTGCTCAGGTACAATGACTTCTTCCTGGAAGGCACAGTAAGAATGTGTGGACCCAAAGCACTCTTCCCTTCTACAGAACTTACCACTGGCATAGCAGCAAATGGGGATGGTGACCAATATGAATAGAGCCACCAGCTTCATGTTGAGGCAGTCCCTGTGGGTTGGTCTGTGGTCCAAAACAAAAATCAGGAAACTCTCTGGAGTTGAGACCTCAGTGTTCCTCTATTTATTGCTCAGACAACCACCTTAGTCTCGTCCAATAAATAAGAATGCAAGTCATATGTTTAATATGGCACTGCACCAGGAAACATAAGAGGATGAAGAAGAGCCAAAGAACACTGATTTTATTGAAGAAAGCAAGGAAGCAGATTTTTGATACTCTGGGGACCACTGTAATGACAAATGGCAACAGCAAAGTGTTGGCAAGTGCTTCTAACGTCCAGTGCAGATTCCAGCACTGTGGGTTGATTTTCTCATCTGCTGTTCTGATTATTAAGGTGGTCTCATCTCTCCCCTTCTCTTCCTCCCTTCTCCTCGTCCTTTCCTCCCCTTATTTGCCTTGTTAATATCATCCCTCAGTTTCTTCCTCCTTCACCTTCTTTCCTGTCCCCCCTTTCTCCCCTATAAACCCCAAGCTGCTTTATTCCTTGTCTGCTATTTTCTGTTGGTTTCGGTGGTTGGGGCGAGTGGCATACTCACTCTGCAAGGCAAACTTTCCTTATGTTGACCTTCTTTGTGAATACCTTGCAGTTTGGGAGGGGCCTTACCAATTTTGATTTATTATTGAAAAGGTCTGGAATCTAAAATCTGCACAGGTCCTGTCCTTGAGAGAGTTATAATGCTTTTCTTCTAAGATTTCTTTTAAACATTGGTAAAATGGGGGTTTGAATGACACCAGGATGAGCTTTTATCAGGATAACATACTGCATGTAAAAAAATCTGTCATATTGTATAGTATAAGACAACCATTAATCTCTCCTGTGGCTGGAGAGATGGCTCAGCGGTTAAGAGCACTTACTGCTCTTGCAAAGAAACTGGGCTCAGTTTCCTGCACCCATATAGTATCTCACAGTAACACTAGTTCCAGGGGATCTGATGCCATTTTCTAACCTCTCTGGGTTCCTGCATGCACGTGGTACACATACATCCAAGCCATCAGTCACACACTTATACACATAAAATAAAATGAGCAAATACTTGAAATGTAAGTGTAGTTTCTGGAGTAGCCATTATGGAAATGAGAATGAAGATTTTTTAAAACCTGAGCTACTCATGATTCAGCTCTATCTTTGGGGTATACACACGATGGAATCTGAGTAAGACTACTGCAGAGGTACTTTCATGTCTGTATTTATTGCATCATTCACAATACCTAAGTTATAAAGCCAGTTTAGATGACTATATCAACAGATGACTGTACAAATAAAAATTTTATTTAAATAAAATGTTATTTAAATATTAAATAAATATGTTTTAAATAAAATGTTTATGTATATATAATATTTATGTGTATGTAGTAGGGGTTTAATTGGCCATAAAGAAGATTGAAAATATGTCATTTATATTGAAATGAATGGAAGAAAGAGCATTATACTGAGTGAAAACTATTAGACTCAGAAAGACCAATATCACATTTACTTTTATATGCACAATGTATATTTTATATGAGTCATATATGTACATAAGTATATGAGCATAGATTGAGAACAAGAAATCAGAAGAGAAAATATTTGGAGTGAGAACAGGGACCAGAAGGAGAAAAGAGAAAGGATGTGGTAGGGTGTGTTAAAAAGGAACAAGTGTCCATTGATATATGTATAGAATGTCACAATGAAACCTACTATTTGCACATCAGCACTCCCAAATAGTTTACTTTTAGTTTGGGTATTTTTAAAAAGACAGTGTCTTTCTATGTAGCTGTGACCTGGCCTGCAACTCCCTATATAGTCCAGCCACATAATAATCAAAGCACCAAACATACAGCCCCCAAAAGATTAAAAGATGCAAAGACAAAAGTTTAAGTAACATATAAAGATAGACCTATCATAGTGTGATCATTATACCAAAGATAATAAAATAGGCCCACAACAAGCAATGGGGTTGAATTAACAATTAAAAGTCTGCCTACAAAGAAAAATCTAGGGTCAGATATACTCACTGCTGAATTTTACCAAAGTTCCTAGGAAGATCTAGCACCAAACCCCAACAGTCTTGCCAAGTGGTGAGCCCTATGAACTACATTACCAACCAGTCAGTCAGATAACATGCACCCATTGATGTAGCAGTGGCATGACTATTGTGATGGTAACCAATCACTATTTGGGTTGGATTTGAGTCTCGTTCCATAGAAGGAACTGATGTCTAGTACTATAAAAACAATCAAAAGCCCATTCATGGCTGAGGAGATCTTTTGCCCTAGGGAGGAGCAGACCACTGTTGCTTAGCTGCATTTACATAGTGCCAAACTGCCCTCTAAATATTTATGCTTATGTGTTCATACAAATGCTATGCTTATCTTTAATCACAGAAGCTTCTCTGCACAGAACTATTGTGAACAGAGAGGCTCATGGCCTTTCAAGTGCTGAGAATAGGTGATGTTTGAGTGCTCATCCCTAAAGAAGACATCTGTATAAACTCCTTTAAGACTCAGGGAACAGTTAGACCAGGAGTCAGGGAGCATATAAGAGCTGGATGGTGGGGAGGAAGGTTAGGAGATGCTGTTATGAACACGACACAGCTGCTACAATCGTAATCTCAAAGCAGCTACAGTTGCCTGAACTAGGTCTGCACAAAACTAGACGTAGCATCAGTCAGGGAAGACTCACTGAGCTGTACCCAACCCTCATGGATTATTAGCTACTGGAAGATTCTGGAGGAAGGCAGTCATTGTCCTAAGTTGAGTACTGACTTTGGATACACAATTGAGTGTGAAGTTCAAATAAGAATTGCTCCATAGGCTTATACATTTGAATGTTTGGTTGCCAGTTGGTGGACAGTTTAGGAAGGATTAGTAGATATGGAAGACTTGTTGGAAGAAGTTGTCACTAGGGGAAAGCCTTGAGGTTTTAAAAGCTCAGTCTTGCTTTCTCTTTACCTCTAACTTGAAGATACAATGTATGGTCTCAGTTACTGTTCTAGTGCCATGCTTGCCTGCCAGCTGCCATGCTCCCTGCCATGATGGACATGGACTAACCCTCTGAAACAGTAAGCAAGTACCAAACTAAATGCTTTCTTTTAAAAGTACCATATACTATAACAAAATACTTGCCTAGGGTTATTATTATGAAACAAGAATTTTAATTATTGCATAGTTTAGGAGGTTAAGTGTCCAAAACGGAGAGGTCAAATTTATTTCTCTCATGATGACGATTACAGAAGATGGCATGTGTTAGTGGATCAGGAGATACGAATAACTCAAATTTCAAAACAGGAACTGCATTTCAAGCTGGGAGGGGGTTACATAATTGCCTTTAAGAGCAACATATAGTCACCTATGAGCCATTTACTGGACCTCACTTCTTAAGGCTCCACAAAGACCACATACTTTCACTGCTCTTGGAATAAGCCTTTAACCACAGAAATTTGGGCATAGCATTCCACTGTAGTCCTCAAGGGACCATCTCTATTTCACAATGTCAGCTGTGTTCACTACCTCTGTAATAGCTTTTAAGTTCAAGTCTGAAAAGCCCTCTAAGGGTTAAGAGGAACTCAACTGTGAGGCCCTATAAAACAAAACAAGCAAAAGAACAACTTACAGCCCTCCATGCTGGGATAGTAGGACAAGCATAGGTGGTCTCTTATTTCATTCTCCAGGTTTACTGATATTTTGTAGCTTTTTGGAGTGAGCATCACATGTTGACATTTCACATTTTATCTTTATGTTGTCTTCTCCTTCATTAAAAAGAGATGTGCTTGTCTGGGTGCTGATGGTGCATGCCTTTAATCCTAGCACCCAGGAGATAGAGGCAGGTGGATCTCTAAGATTGAAGGCCCATTCTGGTCTACAGAGTGAGTTCCATGATAAATGGCTACACATTGATATTCTGTCTCAAAATAAAACAAAGCAAAACCAAACAAAACAAAGTGATATGTCACAAGGGAGGATATTCCTAGAAATACATACAGCTACAAACCTGGATTTATGCTGGAGAAGATGCTCTTAGTTACATGCTCATTGAAGAATAGATGCATGATGGACAGAAGGATACTTTTCAAGATTACCTGGGATAGACCAGATTAATCTTTTAAAAAAATTATTTTATTTATTTACATTCCAGTAATTACCCCTCCCTTTCATCCCCCCACAGTTCCTCATCCCATTCCTCCCCCCGCCTCTGAAAGGGTGCTCCCCACTCCATCAGACCTCCCCCTTCCCTGGGGCCTCAAGTCTCTTGAGGATTAAGTGCATCTTCTCCCACTGAGGCCAGACCAGACAGATCCCTGCTAACTATGTGTCAGGGACCTTGGACCAGCTCATGGATGCTCCTGGTTGGTGGCTCAGTCTCTGGGAGCTCCCCTGTGGTCTGAGTAAGTTGATACTGTTGGTCTTCCTAGGGGGTCGCTCTCCCTTTCAGCTTCTTCAATCCTTCCCCTAATTCAACCATAGGGGTCCCTGACGTCAGTCCAATGCTTTGGTGTAAGTAGCTGCTTCTATCTCAGTCAGCTGCTGGTACGGCCTCTCAGAGGACAGCCATGCCAGGCTCCCATCTGTAAGCACATCATAGCATCAGTAGTGCCAGGTCTTGGTGTCCCCCCATAAGATGGGTCCTTAGTTGGGCTGGTCATTGGACTGCCTTTCTTTCATTCTTTTCTCCATTTTTGTCCCTGCAGTTCTTTTAGATAGGAAGAATTATGGGACAGGAATTTTGACTGTGGGTTAGTAACCCATTTCCTCCACTTGAGGCCATGCCTATGTACTGGAGGTGGACTCTTTGAGTTTATCTTTCCCAACGTGACCATATGAATTTACTCTTTCCTTTTTTGTTCTTCAATTATGTTTATTTATTTAGGGTGTTTGCATGTATACCACAGGAGATTGTGGAGGCCACAGGATGACTTCTGGGAGTCAATTATCTTCTTCAACCACATAGGTCTCAGTGACAAAACTCAGGTTGTGAGGCTTAGTGGTAAGTATCTTTACCCACCTCATTCATATGGATCTTTATGTGGGATGACTTTCATCCTTAAATATTTGGCATTGTGCATGGTCACACATAAGTGAGGTGCTTCCATCACTTTTAGTGTAAAGGATGTGTCCTTTTGTTTTCAGAACCCACATGTGGCTGTGAAGTGAGACAGAGAATGTAGATAATAATCACAGAAAGTTCAAAAGTAAACTGAAATTCAGGGTTCTGCTCCCTGAAAAACCAGAATGATCACTTGAAGGAAGGGCAGAGCTGTGCACCCTAGGAACCACAGTACCAACACCACTGGTACAATAGTGGGCAAAGCATCTATCCTATGGTCAAGCAGAAAATAATCTAGAAGAAGCTGTGATGTGCAGGCAAAGTTTTCACCCACCTATACATCTAGCTATCTGTCAAGAAAAGTTGAATACATGATGATTGACTTTTCATGACCTGTGCCCTATGCATTCTGTTGTATAAACAAGTTACTTCAGGTCTTGTCTTTTGTCGAGTTTCTCTCCTTTCAAGGACAATGAACAATCCAATCATTAGATGAGTGATTAGGACAAGTTGTAGAAGACTTGCCTTAAATGTCATTAGTACCTTCCTTTAGACTGAGGTCCTGGGCAGAATAAAAGAGAAAAATAGAGAGTCAGCATTGCTACTTATCTTACTGATGTAACTGCTTGCTCCCTCCTAATCCCCTCCCATCATGATGAACTTGAAAGTTTGCTGGGAACTTTGAGCTAAGGTAAATAATTCATTTATATAAATTATTTCTGTCAGGTATTTTATTAAACTGACAGATATGGAATGTGATGAATATGGTGGTAAGATCCCACTTGTAAGAATGAATCCAAAGGTATGGGAGCATACACTACAAAGGTACACAATTAGTATGAGTTGACAATCATAAAAAGTTGAAAAAATGGTGTTTATTTGAGGATGGGCATAGCTCTTGGTTTGGTAATTTATAATGAGATGATTATAAAGGTGGATGGAGTTCAGAACTGTATACATACACACACATACATGCATATCTTATCAATTTGTGTAGACATTAGCAACTTGAGGTGATTCTTCACAACGTTCCTGTGGATCATGTATATGTTTGAAAAAGCAAGGGCAAAAGAATGCCTGGGATTTGTTCTCAACATATGTGTCTTCAGCACATCCCCTAATGAATGTAGGTCTGTCTTAGGGATCTTAGGGATGATTAATATCTGTCCCAATGTACCAGTCACATGTATTATATTTCCAATAATCACTTAAGAATTCTACCACAATAATAGTCACTTCATAATAGCCATGAAAATCAAAGTAATGAAGGGTAACTAATTTAGCTGTAGGCAGAGAAAAGCCATCAAAACTAGAGCCAAATTTAAGCACATTTTCTGAACATTTAGAATAAACAAATACTCCTTGTTGACTGGTAAGATTAGTTTGACTTTCTTCTCTGCGAAAGAGGTGATTAATTTTGCTTGACTTGCTTTGTTTTTCTTTTTAGTCATATATGTTGGTTTAAACCATCAGGATTTACTGCCAGGTGCTCTATTTTTCCTCCGGTTGGGTTTATGCATTTATTTCTTACCGAGGGCTATAAAGTGGACAATATCACCATCAATTTCCTTTGCAGAAGTGGAAACTGAGGCTGTGAGGCCAAGCAACTTGCAGAAATCCCCATTATAGAACATGTCAGACTCCTCTCAATCAACTCCTCCTTACTCCTCAATGGATGAATACATTCTGATTTTGAAATGTTCGGACAATACTTCAGAATTCAAAACAAGGCATCCAACTGCCCCAGTAGAGTAATAGGGTCTGGGGAACACAGCCAAGTGAAGGAGTGCTTGCCTATTATTTCTGAGACTGTAGGTTCAATCTCCATCACTGAAAATAAAAAAACAACAAAAAGCCTGCAGTCTACTCTAACAGAGCTGGGCATGGTAGCTGCATCTATGAACCAGCACATGTGAGGTAGAGGCACAAAGATCATATGCTCAAGGCTAACCTGTGCTACACATAAAGACTCTGCATAGGAAAATGAAGGGCTGGAGCTGTAACTCAGTCATAGAGTTCTTGCCTTGTGTTTGTATTTCCCTTTGTTTGGTTCCCAGAACCCAAGAATTAAATGGGATTGTGAAGTTTAGGCTATTTCTCCATTTGTTTCAGTAAGTCATTGCTATTTTTATGGATACTTCCTTGAGTCACTAACTCACTCTGGCAATACACACTTTCAATATATTAATTCTACTCTTCTATAAGCACGGGGCATCTTTCCATCGTCAAGTGTCTTCTTCAACCTATTTATTCAGGGTTTAAATGGTTCATTGTGGAGGTCTTGTAGCTTCCTCACTGAGCTTTATTCCTAGCTACTCTAAATATATTGAGTGTGAGATTATTTTTCTAATTTGATTTTTATCATGTTTTTTATTATTATAGTGAAAAGTTATTGCTTTTCGCATGTGGCTGTGATTTCTTGCTACCTTGGGTGAAGGTGTTTACGGTTTTAAAAGTTTTCTGGTGGAGTCTTTAGGGTTCCTTGATGTATGAAATCCTATCTTTTGCAAATAAGAATATTTTGTTTTTTTCTTTTCCCGTATATCTTTATTTACTTATTGCCTTATTGTTGTATCTGAGACTTCAAGCAGGGCGTTCTATAATACTGGAGAATGTAGACACTCTTGTTCCTGAGTTTAGTAGAAATGTTTTTAGTTTTTTTCCATTTAATCCAATGTTGGCTTTATGTCTGTCACATATAAACCTTCTTATATCTGTTTCTTCTGTTCCCAGAATCTTCAGTGGTTGGTTTTGTATTATTACAGATGAGTCTTGGGTTTTGATTAAGGCACTTTCTATATCTACTGAAGTTGTAATGTGATTTACTTATATGCTGTATTTTATTTATTGACTTGTGAATGTTGAATGATCCATATATCCCTGGAATGAAGTCAACTTGAACATGGTGAATGATATGTTTGATGTGTCCTTCAATTCAGTTTGAAGGAATTATATTGAGAATTCTTGTATGTGCATTTATCAGGGAGATTGGCATTTAAGTGTCTTTTGTTGTGTGCTTATACAGAATTGGTATTAGTATGATACCAAACAATATGATAGTCTTGTGATATTACTTTGGTAGTAATTACCATTACTTTGGTAGGTAGTCATTCTGTTCCCCAGTGGAACAGAATGAGGAGCAGTGGTGCTAGTTCTATTTAATAATGTGGTGGAGTTTAGCATGGACTCTATCTGGGCTGGACTTTCTTTAGTTAGAAGCTTCAGTACTGCCTCATTCTCATTGCTTGTTGTACATGTATTTAAGTCATACAGAGCCTTTTGTTTGAAATCTTGGAGCACATGTATTTAGAAAATTATCTATGCCTTTTACTATTTCCTACTTATGGGAATATTAAATTTCAAAGTGTGCCCCAATGATTTTCTGAATCTCATTGTCTCTTGTAACACATTCCATTTGCATTTTAATTAATTAATTAATTAATTAATTAACTTTACATCCTGATAGTAGCTTCTCCTTCCTATCCTCCCAGCCCCTCTCTCTAACTTCACCTCCATAGATTCTTCCTTTGTCCTCAGAAATGGCTCAGAATAAGGGAAGCCTCACATGGATATCACCCCACCTTGGCATACCAATTTGCAGTAGGACTAGGCCATCTTCTCCTATATGGCTAGGCAAGGCAGCCCAGTTAGGGAAAAGGGATCCAAAGGCAGACAACAGACTTAGATACAGTTCCTGCTCCTGCTGTTAGGGTCCCACACGAAGACCCAGCTGCACAACTGTTATATATATGTGAAGACCTAGGTCCATCCCATGTATGCTCTCTGCATTTTCAGTTTTAATAATTGGGTCATCTCTTTCTGTTTGTTGGTTTGGATAAGTGTTTGTAAATCTTGCTTATCTTTTTGAAATACTACTATGTTGACTTTTGTATTTTTTTGTTTACATTTCAATAATGTATGCCTTAATTTTTATTGTGTTTTATAATTTATTTGAGGTATGAGGTGTTATTTTTCTAATATCTGAGGGTGCATATCTCTTTAATAATTTTTAATTTTACTTTTTAAAGATTTAGTTATGTGTAAAAGGGTGTTCACCTGACTACAGTGCCATACAGGCCAGTAGAGGCATCCGATCCCCTGGAGCTGAAGTTACAGGCAGTTGTGAGCCATTCAAAGTGTCGCTGGGGGCCAAACATAGGTCATCTGCAAGAGCAGTGTGCTTTCTCTCTTCACTACTAAGCCTTCTCTCCAGCCCTCTAATTTTTGGGGGCATTAGTGATAGACTTCCTCTTACAATGACTTTCACTGCATTTCACAAGTCCGAATATTCTGTCATTTTGTTTTATTAGATTTTATGAACCTGTAAAAATTTCCTCCTGATTTCTTCACTAATCACCATCATTCAATAGAGTACTGTTCAATAGTCATGAGTTGGTGTATGTTCTGTAGTTTCCCCTGTGCTTCAGTCTCATTTAATACTATTGTGATTAATGAATCCAAGAAACCATTCCAATTTTCTTGTATTTGTTAAGCTTTACTTTACTTTGTAAAATGTGATCTATTTGAAGCAAAGTCCGTGGGGTTTGGAGAATAAAGTTTATTGTCTTATGTTGGAACAGAATTTTTTTAGGCCTCTTTTTAAGCACTTTCTGTGCCTTTATTTTCTGTATCATTTGTTTCATAAAACTATGTGTACCAATTGCCAGTCTCATCTATTAATTTTGATGTCTTTTGCTTGACTCTGACTTGAAGGATACCAGTCAGGTACAAGTACAAACACGAGTACACAGTCTTCCTCCTGTCATCTCCCAAATTACCTTTGTTCTTGGCAAATTATGCTTGAGTTGAATGATGGAAATAATGTTACAAGTCATCCTCACAGCAAATAACAGTTCATGGCTAATTTAACATGGGATCATCTCTCATCTCCAATCTATTTCTTTAGACTCAATAAAAAGTTATCTTTTAGTTGTACTCATTTTTATTTTGTCTTCCTATTTTCTCCATTTTGTCTATAAATAAGATAAGCTGGGTTTTCTAGCATGTATCTGATTTCTACCTCTGTACCTACTTTCCTTGAATGACACCATGAGAAGAAAAACAAAATTGGTTCCAGCATAAAAAATGTACATGTGAGCCAGAGATATAAATCCCATTCTTAATGATTCGGAAATGCTTTATTTAATGTCAGGATTATTTATGACTTTTTCCTTCCCATCAGTGATCTGGAGCAGAAGCCAAGGACGAAACTGACTTAGTGGAGTACATCAAGTACAGGCATGTGTCTTTATGTGTGTATTTATATCTCAGTGTTCTTGGCTAGAGTCATCCAATTCAAAGTCAAGTGACAGTGATAGGTGACATTGTCTCTTTGCCCAGTGAGTCCTTAGCTGGGCTCTTCCTGTTTCCCAAGTCCTTGTAGACTGGTCCTGTTTTTAGCTGAAACAAGACCCCTTTAAAAGTTCCTTGTTCACATGAGTAAAAGTGTCTTCTCTACATGAGGTACAGGTGTCCATAAAGAAGAGACCATTTTTCTTTAACCTGAATGATTTCTTAGGACGTCTGATGCAGATTTTTATGTGAGAAATCAAATATTAATGATCCAACTCAGGAAAGACTCATCTGAAAATTCGTAAAACCAAACGGCTCAACATAATGGTGTTGTTGATATTTCTCCCTTCTCAAAGGTGACTGACTCTGTCCCAATTTCTCAATAGTTCAGGGCCTGGGGAATTCTAGCATCCTTCAATGTCCCAATCTCTGGGACATATATTTATGGATGTAGTCTAGTTCAAAGCACTGTACGTCTTAAATTGTTTCTGTGTTGAACATATCATAGGTTTGTGTTTTAATAGAAAAATAAAGTGTTGCATGGGGAACAAGCATATTTGTATGACCATTGACCCCTGTAAGACTTGAGACACAGATTAAGATTTTGGCACATAATAGTCCCAGCCATACTTTTTTATTTTTTATTTTTCAAGACAGGGTTTCTCTGTATAACCCTGGCTGTCCTGGAACTCACTCTGTAGACCAGGCTGGTCTCGAACTCAGAAATCGACCTACCTCTGCCTCCCGAGTGCTAGGATTAAAGGCGTGCACCACCACTGCCTGGCAAAGTTAACTTTTTTGTTTGGTTGGGGTTTTTTTGTTTTATATATATACGATGAGTACACTGTAGCTGTTTTCAGACACACCAGAGGAGGGCATCAGATCTCATTACAGATGGTTGTGAGCCACCATGTGGTTGCTGGGAATTGAACTCTGGACCGCTGGAAGAGCAATCAGTTCTCTTAACCACTTAGCCATCTCTCCAGCCCCAGTCCTAGCCATATTTTATAGAAGGAAGTAATATTGTGTGTGAGACATTTTGTCCCAATGATTCATGCAGTGTCAAAATCATACATATCTATAAAAGGTAGAATTATCATGATTAAATATTTTTTCAGGTCTTCTGATTATAAGTTACACACACACACACACACACACACACACATATATATATAAATATATTCTGAATAAATGTAGTTAAACACTAAGTCCTCACATAAAGTGATAATTTGATAGATTTTTTTCTTTGCTCAGAAAGCAACATCACATCATATGTACTTAAGTGATGGCAGAATTGATGTACAGAAGCACAACTTGATGTTTACAAAGATTGTCTTAATTATATTCCCAGTGTTAGCACGAGGTATCATGAGAAAGTGCTCAGATTTTAAACTTTAGTAAATATAAAGTTCAGAACCAAAACCTTTAAATTCGGGCATTGGCATGAAGCTCCAGCTTTTATTTTCCTACATGGAGACTGGTCATGAAGAGAAGAGGCAGATATATCCTTCCCTATGGCCAAACCTATATCTGAGTAATAACCTCAGGTCAGGAGCCAATTTTGAAGAGCCAGAGCCCTTGACCATTCCCCTTTGGCTTCTTCCCTGAAACCATGAACTTCATGCAACTTGATGTTGCCAAATATGTTGCTTGAACATTTAATCACCATGTCAAGTGATAGTTATTAAAATGCCTTTCCTAATATCTTAGTTGGGTTAGAATTGTCCTGTTGCTCCAGTGCCCAGCTTTCCTTGTGAAGCCTAAGCATTCTGTCATATGAGCATCTCTCCTAGGAGTTCTGGGAAAAAATTATTCACTTTAGATTCTGATCACATCCCATCCTTAAAAGTCCCTCCCCCAATGCCCCATTCCCTTCTCCTCAGAGAAGGGGAGCCCCCCTCTTGGTTACCACCCCACCCTGGGACAACTAGTTCTAGCAGGTCTAGGCACATTCTCTCCAACTAAGGCCTAACAAGGCAGTCCATTTAGGGGAAGGGAATTCAATGGCAGGGAACAGAGACTAATACAACCCCCTTCCCTTACTCCACTGGTTAGTCCACATGGAGTCCAAGCTGCACATTTGCTACAAATGTGTAGGGGGGTGTCTAGGTTCAGCTCCTACTGCATGTTCCCCAGGTGGCCCAGACTCTGTGAGCCCCCATGGTCCCAGATTAGTTGACTCTGTGGATCTTCTTGTGGTGTTTTTTAATCCATCCAATTTGTTCACTTTTATTCCCCATCTTCCACAAGACTACCTGGACTCTGCCTGATGTTTGGCTGTGAGTCTCTGCATCTCCCTCCACCTGCTGCTAGATGAAGCCTCTTAGGAAATAGTTATGCTAGCTTCCTGCCTGCAAGCATAGCAAAGTATCATTAATAGTGTCAGGGTCTCAAGTTGGGACAGTCATTGGTTGGCTGTTCCCTTTATCTTTGCACATTTTGTGTGCAAAACCAATTTTGGATCGAAGGTTTAGTGAGTGGATTGATATCCCTCTTCCTTCTCTGGAAGTCCTGCCTGGCTACACAAGGTAGCCACTTCTGTCTCTATATCACCCTCTGGTAGGAATCTCAACTAGGGTCACTGTATAGGTTCCCAATATCTTCTCCTGTCCCCAGGCTCCTGCTTATCACCAGAGATGTCCCTTCCCAATCTCCATTCTTACTCTCAGACCTCTTCTGCCCCCCCCCCAACCTGGTTACCATCCACATTTCCCCTCACCCACCCTCCTTCTCTGTTTCCTTTCTCCATTCCACCTCTGATGGCTATTCCATTTTCCCTCCTGAAGGAGACTTGCACATCTACCCTTGGGACCTCTTTATTACCCAGCTTCTTTGGGTCTGTGGACTGTAGTATGGTTGTCCTACCACTGACTTTATCGTCAGTGTCCATGTATAAGTGAGTAGATACTATATGTGTCTTTCTGGCTCTGGGTTACCTCACTCAGGATGATAATATCAAGTTCCATCCATTTGCTTGCAAAATTCATGATTATTTTTGTTTTTCATTTGATCGTAATTTAATCTTTGGTTATTGCTCATTCTGAAACCTTTTACTGTTAACAAGATTTCATGGCCTGCATAGTTTATGGGGTAGTAACCCATAGTTTAGGAAGCCGGGCTCTAAATTACCTGATAATGGCTATTTTATCTATTCTTTTCTTTTAAAATTAATCATTCTATTCATTCACATCTCAAATGATATCCCTCTTCCCGGTTACCCCCTCCACCAACTCCCTATCCCACATCTGCCCTTCCCACTCCCTTTTGCTTGTATGAGAGTGCTTCTCCACCCACCCACACTCTCCCACCCCACTGCTCCAGCATCCCCCTACTCTGGGGCATCAATCCTCCCCAGAACCATAGGCCTCCCTCCCGTTGCTGTCAGCAAGGCCATCCTCTGCTACATATGTATCTGGAGCCATGGATCTCTCTAGGAACATTCTTTGGTTGGTGGTCTAGACTTTGGGAGAACTGGGTAGTCAGGCCAACCTATGTTGTTCTTCTAATGGGGTGCAATCCCCTTCTGCTCCTCCAGTCCTTCTGCCAGCTCCCCCACCAGGTTCCCTGAGTTCAGTTTGATGGTTGGCTCCAAGCATCCGCATCTGCATTGGTCAGATGCTGCCTGGACCTCCCCAGGAACTGCCACACTAGATTCCTGTCAGTAAGTGCTTCTTGACCACAGCAACAGTGTTGGGTTTGGTGTCTGCAGACATGATGTGTCTCCAGGTGGGGCCGCTCTTGGTTGGCCCTTCCTTCAGTCTCTGTTCCATTTTTTGTCCCTCTTCTTTCTTTGGACAGAAACTTTTCTGGGTTAAAAAAATTTGAGATGGATGAGTGGCCCCATCCCTCAACCATAGGCTGTGTCTATCTAATGGAGCTGGTCTCATCAAGTTCTATCTCACCATTCTCTGTGCATTATGGCTAAAGTCAATCCCGTTGGGTCCTGGGATCCTCACATTTCTCTGGTATCTGGGACCCTCCAGTGGCTGTCACCAGTTCTTCATCCTCCCTGCTACGTATTTTTATTTGATTTCCCGACCCTCTGTACCCCTCTCATATCTCCTGCAGTTTCTGATATGGCCACCCTTATTCCTTCTCCCTTACTCCTCCCTTTTATCCCTCTCTCTCTCCCTCCCACAATTGTCCTGTTCGCCCCTCAATGCAGGACTGAAGCATTCCCCCCCAGCCCCCATCTTCCTTCCTTCTACTCTCCATATGGTCTACAGGTTGTTTCATAGGCACTGTGAGCTTTTGGGCTAGTATCTACTTATTGGTGAGTACATACCATGTGTGTTCTTTTGTGTCTGGGTTACCTCACTCAGGATATTTTCTAGTTCCACCCATTTGCCTGTGAATTTCATGTAGTCATTGTATTTAATCACTGAGAAGTACTCTGTTGTGTAAATATGCCACATTTTCTGTATCCATTTTTCTGTGGAGGGACATCTGGGTTGTTTGTAGCTTCTGGCTGTTATAAACAAGGCTGCTATGAACACAGTGGAGCTGTGTCCTTGTTATATGATGGGGCATGTTTTGGGGATATTCCTAGGAGTGGTATAGCTGGGTCTCCAGATAGAACTATTTCCAATTTTCTCAGGAATCGCCAGACTGATTTCCAAAGTGGTTGTACTAGCTTGCAATACCAACAGCAATGGAGGAGTGTTTCTCTTTCTCCATCCACATCCTCACCAGCACCTGCTGTTACCTGTGTTTTTGATCTTAGCCATTCTGACTGGTGTAAGATGGAATCTCAGAGTTGTTTTGACTTGCATTTCCCTGATGACTAAGGATGTTGAACATTTCTTTAGGTGCTTCTCAGCCAATCAGTATTCTTTGGTTGAGAATTCTCTATTCAGCTCTGTACTTTACCTTTTAATAAGGTTATTTGGTTCTCTGGGGTCTACTTTCTTGAGTTCTTTGTATATATT
>JADRCH010000555.1:0-22025 GCA_019843965.1 Rhynchomys soricoides | reverse complement strand
TGTGTGTGTGTGTGTGTGTGTGTGTGTGTGTGTGTGTGTGTGTGTGTCTTTGTTAGCACATGTCTGCTGGTCCCACGAAAGGCTGGGAGAGATCTTCAGATTCCCTGGTGTTGAGGAGGTTGTGATGCCTAACGTGGGTTCTGGGACCTGCACTCAGGTTCTCTGGAAGAGAGAAAGCACTCTTAACTGCTGAGCCTTCTCCTAGCCCTGAATCCCACTGAGGTCCTGGCTGGTGGTCTATTCTGTTCGTCTTAGTTGTCTACACTCAGAATTTCAAAAGTGTAGCATTCAATTGCAGATTGTAGTTGTTTTAGCTATTATTTCAAAAATAAGTTAAGTCGTATCTCAGATCCAGGCTACACAGTGCTTCATTATGTATATTGATTTTTTTTTTTTTAAAGCAACCTTAAGCAGTTTCTCAAACTGGTTGTAGATGTGATTTAGTTAATGCTGATTGGATATCAGGAAAGTGAATTCTTATTAAGGACTGTTAAAAGATACAGTCTTAAACAGACAAGACCACCCCCCCAGCTAGGTTTCAGAACAGCTGCGAGACACTCCCAGTTTATTAACCAGCCTGCCCTCCATTGCTCCTTGCCACTCAGCTCCCAGATGACTCGGAGATACCCCTTCCTCCCATTCTTCTGGGTAAGCTGGGCAGCGATCCCCAGAAGAAAACAGTGTGCATCTACGGGCACTTGGATGTGCAGCCTGCTGCCCTGGAGGACGGGTGGGACAGCGAGCCCTTCACCTTGGTGGAGCGGGAAGGTGAGAACACCAGGGCTTGCCCACCCAAGGGCTCACTTTCCACATCAGAGGAGTTGTTTTGGAGATGTTACATTTGGAAAATCACCAATATTCTTCGGGGTCTTTTTCTAGTACACTTTTGTTTTACAAAAACCAAATCTAGAAATTGGGTTCCAGAAGCTTCTCTTTTGTGCCTCAGTTAAGCTCAGAGAAGTTTTCTTTTCCCATAACAAGCCCTTGGTGGAAGCTTGCCAGCTTCCCTGCAGCCCGAACTCATTGTCCAGGATTTTCATCGTGACTTGAGGCAGCATAGCTCCTGAGGGCCAGCCACTCCTCACTCACTCCTGTGCTTGCTCAGCAGAGTCTCTGTCCGTAGTCACTGTTTCAGCCTGGACAGTCCCTGAGATACAGCACCTTATTGCTTTGAGCCTTGCCCCTCAGGACTGAGTCCCCGCCCCCTAACTGGGTGTAGAGTCCATCTTGTGTCCTGACTCTGTGTGGACTGCTATATGGCTGTGAAATATGAAAAGTTATTTTTATTTTTATTTTATGAAACCTCATCCCATATGCTGGCCCTCTTCACAGAACTGGGTAGGTCCCGTTGCTGTTAGTTCCACGGGCACTGGATTCCTCCTGAGTCTCAGATCCACGTGCATGCATGGCAGAATGCATGGCAGTTTATGGCCACATGATTCAAGCTGTCTGGACTGGGACTCTTCTTCTTTCTTCCTTGGGCCCTCTCTCATATATCCTTGAGTGGCACCATCTTCCCACCACCTACACCAGAAACAAGGTTGTCCAGTTCCTGCCTCCGGCCATCCCTAGTCTCTTCCCAGCCTCTGCCGTACCCATGCTGATGACACCCCATGCTGATCCCAGATGAGCCAACTGTCACCCCATGCTGATCCCAGATGAGCCAACTGTCCTTCTCTGAGCCTAATGCCATCCCCCCAGCAGATTTAGATTAGCTATCAAAACTGGGATGGGAGTATAGTCTATGGTGCTTCTGTAGTGATAGCGTGTGCTTCCACATGCTTGCTGATAGCTGTTAAGAACACAGGTCTTAAACGTACAGCTACCTGTAGGGGCTATCCTGTGAAATGTACTCCTGAAATTGCATGGTGAATCTCAGCCCTGATTATCTGTAAATCCTGGTCCTAGACATAGCTACAAAAGGGGAAGATAACAGAAGGGGCCCGGATGACTGCTTTTTAGATTTCACGAAATTCTCTCTGAATTTTGGCACAGGGTTGGATGGATGTTCGGGCTTTTAAAGTTACAACCCCATTGCTCAGGACTGCTGTGTGTGGCTGTCCCTAGGCATTATCAGATGACCGCTGAGGAAAGGTCTTTCAATTTGTTGTCCCTAACTGATCTGCTGACTTGCTGTTGCAGGCAAGTTGTATGGGAGAGGCTCCACAGATGATAAGGGGCCGGTGGCTGGCTGGATGAATGCCCTGGAAGCCTATCAGAAGACTGGCCAGGTACATCCCCATATCAGAATCTGTCCCCCCTTCAGGTCCTGTGAGCAGTAGTGCAAAGATCACCAGAGAGGAGAAAGCAAGCCCCCACCTCAGTCAGCACAGGGGACGCAGATCAAAGATTCCAGCTCTAGAAATCATTAAACAGTTAATTGTCTTACAGATGCTCAAGGGTCAAGCTATCTACACTCAGCAAGACTCTTGCCGACACTTAAAATGTGGTCTTGGTTTTTCTCCTTTATGTGCTGAGATCAAATCCAGGTCCTCATGAATGCTGGGAAACTGCTCTGCCATTGAGCTGTATCTCTATCCCCAAATGTGAATTTTATTTTATTATGGATTTGTTGGGGGCTTTTTGTTGTTTATTTTATTTTGTTGGTATTTTTTAATTATTGTTTGTTTGTTGGCTGGTTGATTTTGAGATAGTGTCTCACTCTGCATCCCTACAGCTGGCCTGTAATTCACAGAGATCCACCTGCCTCTGTCTCCCAGTGCAGAGATTATAGGTGTCTACCACCACATCCAGCTCCCAAATGTGAAGTTTAGGTCTTTGTTTGTTTGTTTGATACAGTCATGTTATATAACCCAGGCTGACCTTGAACTCGTGACACTCCTCCTGCTTAACCTTCAAGTGCTGGGTTTACAGGCCTGTGCTACCAACCCTGACTAACACGGATTTTCGACCTTTGACTGTACCTATGAGTATGGTCCCTTGTCAGGAAGTTACAGGCTTTGTGATATTAGGCAAATTCTTTTCTCTATGTGGTTTATATTCTCTTAAAAAAATAAATATTAGATTATTTTGAGTTTCTTTCCTCAAACCTCAAAAGTGGTAAAAAATAGAAAATAGGAGGAACGAGTTATCCCTAGAAGCCTAGTCCCCGCATGCCCCCAGCCCCGCATGCCCCCCAGCCCCGCTCCCTACCTAGGTGCTTTATTTTCTTTAACCTGGTCATGATCATGCTGTCTGGCAAGTTTTTGCAGATGGATTTTATTTCACAGCCTGATAAAATAAGAATAATTATTTTTGTCAAGTGTGGATCATTAGATCTGGAAAGGAGCTTAGGTTTTCTTTGTCTGGGAGACCATCTGCACAGGTGAGAACAGGCTTGTTTTTTAAAAAACAAAACAAAACAAAACCAAAAACACTTGGCCTGTCTGGCAGCTGACCTAAGAGCTGGGCACAGAAACCAGGCAGCCTCGTCTACTGCAGGGAGGCCATGGAAGGAAGGGAGATCCCTAAGCAGTTTCATTTGTAGTTGGTCTGTATATGGAGGTTCCAGGGAAATTTTCATTTGGGACAGAAGAGATCAGAAGTATGTTCACCGAACATTGCTCTCAGGGCAACTGTGAGCTGGGGGCTGCTAGGCATAGTATCTTTGGACCCTGTGGATCTGTCCTGTGTGTGGCTGCTAGCTGGCTGCCTGCTCCTATCCAGCCCCTTTTCTCATATGTGGGGAGGCTACCTGCTTCATCCTACGGAGCTAGAAGAACTGTTGGAACATTTTCCAGAGAACTCGACCCAGATTCCAGCACCATGATGAGATTCCCTTCAGGCACCTCAGGACAGCTTGACTTCTGTGAGCAGAGGGATGCTGGCAGTGTGGAATGCCTTCCTAGTTAACCTTAGCCAGCAGTGAAGTCTTAGTGGTTATTCAGGAAAAAAATTTCTCCTGATTCTTCTATTTTTTTCCGTGTGTGTGTGTGTGTGTGTGTGTGTGTGTGTGTGTTATGTGCTTGTGTATATACATGTGTGTTTCGTGTGTGTGCATGCATTTGCACAGGGGTGTGCATGCACTTGGAGGTCTGAGATTGAGTTGCAGACAGCCATGAGCAGCCATGTTTGTGCAGGGAGTAGAACCTTGGTCCTCTGGGAGAGCAATTGGTGCTCTCCAGCCCAATAAGCATTGCCCCTCCCCGTCTCATGGCTTCCCCTATACTCATTGGCTCACTCTGTAAGTGGCTTGCCTAGGCATGGTGTGGGGCTTTTCTTTCTGACCCTGGATCCCCCAGGGACCAGTGGGAGAAGATCTCATATTTGAAGCTAAATTTCAAAACAGTCTTCCATGTGTCACTTCTTTGAGAAAAATAAGGAAACCAACTGTCTTGCCATGCCCTGTCACAGGAGATCCCTGTCAACCTGAGATTCTGCCTGGAAGGCATGGAGGAATCTGGCTCTGAAGGCCTGGACGAGTTAATTTTTGCCGAGAAAGACAAGTTCTTCAAAGATGTGGACTATGTGTGCATTTCGGACAATTACTGGCTGGGGAAGAACAAGCCATGTCTCACGTACGGCCTCAGAGGCATCTGTTACTTCTTCATCGAGGTACGAGCTGAGCCCCTCACACTTCACCTTGTTTCTCTCTAACCCCTAAGCCTCTTTGCTTTGTCCTTCTGTACCCTGCCCCGGGCAAATACCAAGAAGCTAATCATAGGTGAAGGAGGAGCTTAGAGCTTCCCAGGGCTCCTTCTTTTGTTCTATAATCCATCCTGATACCCCAGGCATGGACTTCTGAGATCACAAGTCAAATCGCATGGCAGCTTTAAATTAAGACAGTATTACCTTAATAATATTGATATTGTATCAGAGCAGATGAGATGACAGTGAATGCTAGTTTTTCTGAGATGGACAAATAAGCCTTACGAACCTTCCTGTAAAAGTTAAAAATGTTCGCACTTCAGCTGGTAAGACCTAATCCTACAGCTGAATTATCTTGAGAGAATGGAGACCCTGGACCAGATGAATCAGGAGTGTGGGGTGGATCTGCTCCCTGCTGTTGGAGGTCTTCTCCCACTAGGATGATGGGTGGGATGGTGAGCAGGTCCTGCCAGAGGTCTTCATCACCTGATAGGGCAGAACCATGCCTGTGCTGTACTGTGAGGGAGGAGCATCACATTCCCTGTTATAGATGCTGGTCCAAGCAAGTACACACTGGTTGCCTGTTTTGCCTGGCTATAAGACTAGTCAGTTCTCAAATGGGTCTGAACCAGACCCTTGGGTTGATGGCATCAGGCCCTAGGCTTGGTGTTGTCTTCTGAGTAAGCTTATGCAGGGTCGCTGTGAAGTGACAGGTACTGGGGTCGTCACTGGCCATTGAGAGGGTGGCCTGAGGAGAGGATTCAGTGACGGAGGGGTGAGTCGGGCGTGGTGATCAGGGAATCGTGCAGCTCTGACCGGCTAGCAGTCAGGTCGCCTCTTTATTTATCCGGGTTTCACAGAACAAAGACGGACTGGTGATTATCCAAGAAGTACAGATTGTATCATGTTATCTCCAGATATACGTTTGATTCTTCATTACATGTCCAGGTGTTACGAGTTCAGTCACAAATAGAAAGTGCAAACAGAGCAGATTTTAATATTAGCCCTAAAACTCCAAATTCAAAGAATCTAAAGAGTGTCTCTGTCAAAGCAAACCATTTATCATATGACAGCCTGCTTCTAGGCTGGCAGTATTTGCAGTTTTAAAGTACTCCAGGAAAAGAAAAGGAAATCTCTGAACTGGTCTTTTTATGAATAGCAAATTCTAACAGCTAAGTCCTTTTACTTATATTCTTTTATCACCTAGGAGAAGGTTATTTTAGTCAGTCTCTCTTATTTACTGAGTTCTATTCCTCCAGGGGTGTACCCTGTATGACCATCGCTAAACTACGTTTTCAGAGAGCTCAAGCACATTGTAAAAGGAAGCCTTAATCTTTTACTAATTCTTCTGCAGTCAGAGTTTGTCAATTATCTCTGTTTACCCTGCTCCAATTAGACTGTTTGAGTTTGCCCAGGGGCTCATACCTCAAGAAGATTCCTGGAGTTGTGGTCTCATTTAGAAATTCCTTATCATGATCCCAGGACATAAGGAAGACTTCCAAATAAATAAGGCCAGATAAAGTTATTTCCCTAAAAGCAGAATGGATAATAAGTTTAGGACTTTCCTAAAGAGATTCAGGTATAAAATGAATCATAATGCAGGAAGTCTCCAAGAATGCAACACACAGAGGCCAAATCCTAAAAGTGGGGGACGGAATGACAGAGATTGCAGCATTCAGCTCAGCTTCCTTGGAACTGTGCCAAACAGCTGTGCTGGATTTGTGACTTTTACCATTTCCAATGGATATGGCTATGCCAGACAGGATTCTGCCCTTCCTCAGTGTTAGAGAGGCTACTCTGCACCATACTTCTGGGGCCAGCTTTCCTCACACATCTGCAGCCAGCATTCCCAGTGCACCTGCAGCCAGCATTCCCAGTGCACCTGCAGCCAGCATTCCCTGTGCACCTGTAGCTGGCATTCCTTGTGCACATGTGGTCTGCACATCAGAGTCTATGATATCTGGATGTTCTAACTGTGAAGTGTCCTGCTTTGCTGCTTGAGGGAGCACATTTGGACTGGAAAACTGACAGTCTTACAAGTGTCCTTTATTCAGTGCAATGCCACATAATTAAAATAAGCTCCCACTAAGCCACCAAATAAAGTGACCTTTGTTTCTGCCCAGGTGCAATGCAGTGACAAAGACCTCCATTCTGGGGGATATGGTGGCTCAGTGTACGAGGCCATGACGGATCTCATTTCACTGATGGGTGAGCTTAGGGTTGGTGCTCTTTGGGTCAGCACTTTGTCACTTAAGGAAGTGGACAGGGTACTTTTCCTAAACTGTCTGCACGTGCCTGGTGTGTCCCAACATCCTTCATGGGCCTACTCAGCAGTGTTTCTAATTCACTTCCCTTCCTTTGGTCATTGGTTATTTAAAGGGCCCTGTGTTTCATTTCTGCCTCTGCCCACTTCCTGTCACTCCTGTGTCTATCCCATACCCCATCACCATGTATAGAACTGCCCTCCCTCCTGTATCCAGCGGAGTGCCCCTAGGGTCTGCTCAGCCTGTCCCTTAGGACCCCCACATGCTTTTTCCCCCTCCCCCCCCATGGTATTTTAACGTCTCTCAGAGGACATCTCCTTTGATCCGGCCATAACTCGGTCCCCCTGCTGGTCAGGCCCTGGAGAGTAAGACCCACAGCTTCCTTCCCTCATCCTACCAGCTGAGGGGAGCTCTTGCCTCCAAGAAGTTTGTAACTTCCGTTCTCTCAGCCCCATCCCAGTAGGAGGGCTCCCACAGGTGAAGTGACATTACATCTATAGTCAGAGACTCTGTCCCAGTTGTAGGTTCCCTCTCAGCTTTAGCAGACCTTGTTCTTTGTACAATGTGCACCATAAAGAAATGCTGGCTAGTGTGGGTTTTCACGTTCATGGCTTGGTGTGCAGCTGGGAGCTAACTTAAGCACTCCACCTGCTCCTCAGTCTCTCTGACCATGAATGAGTAGAGGTCTTGTGGGAAATATTTAAAAAATGAAGGTGCATTATCCCGCACTATACCCAGCTACTCTGTGCCCCAGCAACCCCGCTGTCTCCACGGCTAGCCCCATGCCGCCACCGATCACGGTTCTCTTGCTGCAGGTTCTGCTCGCATTCCCAGCCAGCCATCCCCTGTGGTCGGCGGTCCCAAATCCCAGTAACCCGGTAAAATCAAAACTCTAGAGGCTTGGAATTTATAAGTCAGACTTATACCAGTAAATTCTCACTCCACAAAAGGCCCACACAATGAACTCAGAGCCAATTAATAATAGATATAAATTGCCCACCTAGATAAGACAAACTGTCCAGTAATTATCCGTCCCTTATAAGATATTCATAGCTACCCGTGGCTATTTAAAGCCATTCAGAATCTGGATCATCTTGCTCGTCCTCCATCTTCCTTCTTCCTTTCTCCTCTCCCTCTGTGTCTCTGAAACTCGTAGCTCCGCCTTCCTTTTCCCTATCCAATCACAGGCTTCTTGTATTAATATTTAAATCAATTGGGGGAAATTTTTGCTACATAGAGGTCCTGCTCATCTCCTTGGGGCTACTGAACTGACTCACTAGCATCAGGGACCCAAGTGTCCCTGGCCTCCTACTGTTCATGTGGCCAGGGTAAGTGCTGCTGTGCCCGAGTTCCTAGAGTTGGGACAACTCAGGGTACTGCTCTGCGCCACCCCAGCCAAGCATTCCACCCTCTGCCACTTCCCTCAGGCTGTCTGATAGACAAGAAGGGAAAGATCCTCATCCCTGGCATCAACGATGCGGTGGCTCCTGTGACGAAAGAGGAGTGTGAACTCTATGACCACATTGACTTCGATATGGAAGAGTTCGCCAAGGATGTGGGGATTGGGACCCTTCTGCACAGCTGCAAGGTGCTGCTTGCCCCGCCCCTTACCCTGTGCAAGCCACTGGGGCTCCGGTGACAGGCAGTGTCTGAAAGACATCCAGTGTCAGAGGTTCATCCTAGGGAGCCTTCACTCTACAGTCGTCAAAAGCAGGGCGTGGTCAAGATGAGAGCAGTTAGGGTTTTGAGCTATTAGGATCAACTTCTGACTAGCCGAGGGCTGGGGGAGATGAGAAGAGGGAGCAGCCCTGTCTCCTGCCACATGTTCCCAAAAGGCCCAGAGATTAAGCCGGGTGCAGAGGCAGAAGCTATTTGTCATAACTTGACTATTAAAGAAAACTTTATCTTGGTTTATTTCTAGCCTCAGGAGGGTGGATATCAGTTCATCATCTCTGTGCAGCCTCTTGTAGGCTCCAGAGACAGGGTATGAGAGGAGTAGGCCGGGCTGGGCTCTTGTGAGTTTCTCACCTTTCTCAGTCAAGAGAATAACTTAACTATAAACAGTTGCTCCGTTGGCTGGGCAAAGGGGAGAAGTCAGACCTGCTTAGAGTCCTGTGAGAGTTGCTGCTTAGTCTGACAAGTGCGAGCAGAGGAAGAGAGACACCTTAGCCTGTGGGGACCGGAGGCTCACAGCATGCCATCCCCCACATCATTCACCTTCGCCTCTTGAGGCTGTTAAGGCTGCACAGCTCTCTGGAGCATGTGATAGTAGTCCCAGAACACTGGGTGGGCTCTGACTAGCCCTACTGGGTGGGGGTCCCCATGTCCTCATTCATACGTCCTATGTCGACATCCTATCTCCTCCTGGGCTTCTGCAGAAAGACATCCTGATGCACAGATGGCGGTACCCATCCCTCTCCCTCCATGGAATCGAAGGGGCCTTCTCCGGTTCTGGGGCCAAGACTGTGATCCCCAGGAAAGTGGTCGGCAAGTTCTCCATCAGGCTTGTGCCAAACATGATACCGGAAGTTGTTAGCGAGCAAGTATGTAGGGATGCAGGGAGGGCGTGGGTGGGGGCAAGGGTTGTGGGGCGCATGTGGTAGCTGAGCGCTGCTGTGATGTTAAACTTAAGACAGCAAGAACATTCACCTGGGCAGAGCCTCCTCCTGAGTCTTTTTCTCAACATTTGCTGTAATAAGCAATATAGAAACTTGTCAGAGACAGGCCATGTGAGCACGCGTTACACTTCAGACTACAAGACATGGGAAATATGACCTGATTTCACCCCAAAAATGTAAAGCAAATACAGGATCTTGTGTGGCCACGTATTAGCTGAAAATCCCAGTGAGTGGCCTCGGAGACTTCTGGGAAGCATCCCCTGATGCCTCTTCTCCAAAGGAAAGTGGCTTTTATCTCGAGGCTGTCCACATTCAGGCTGGGTCTTCACTCCTCGGTTAAACTTTCCTAGAAGGTAGACACCCAGAAGTGTGTTCCCTAGGTGATCCTAAACCTAGTCAGCAACTTGCCAGGGAGAATTCACCATCCTAAGTGTCTACGTAGGTGTTTTAGGATACAAATATCCTGTCTGTTGGAGAAATCAGGTCAGACAGCATGGTTTTTACTCAGTCTTTAAATATTGTCATAATTTGGTATGCCTGTGTCAAGTCAAGGGTGTCTAGACTCTAGCTGCTGTGTAGGCCCATTGTGCCCAACTCATTGTCAGCCTCTAGATATCCTGTAGATTCCTCCCATTGAGTCAAATGCCAGATCTGAGCCACCGTGCGCCTCTTCTGCTTACGGTTTAGGTTTCAAGCTACTTGTCAAAAAAGTTTGCTGAACTGCAGAGCCCCAACAAGTTCAAGGTGTACATGGGTCACGGCGGGAAGCCCTGGGTGTCTGACTTCAACCATCCTCATTACCAGGCGGGGAGAAGAGCCCTGAAAACAGGTTGGCTACGCTTTGGAGGTGGATGCCAGGGCCCTGGGAGTATCTGAGGACTCTGTGGTAGCATGTTGTACACGTGATGTTGTCTGCGGTGCTCAGAGCAGGGTCTGGACTAAGTGCTGCTAAGTGGTGACTCTCTGGCAGCCAGGGCCCAAAACTCATCATTTCTCTTTGTCTCCCCAGTGTTTGGTGTCGAGCCTGACTTGACCAGGGAAGGTGGCAGTATTCCCGTGACCTTGACCTTTCAGGAGGCCACAGGCAAAAATGTCATGCTGTTGCCAATGGGTTCATCAGATGACGGTGCCCACTCACAGAATGAGAAGCTGAACAGGTGAGGAGGGATCCTGAGGTTGGGTTGCATCCTCTAGCACGTAGTGGGTCTGGGGTCACTCCTCTTTTGTCCCATGGGGGTTCTTAGTAAGAGCTGATGAAAGGCAGGCATACGGCCTTGGTAGTAGCAGATTGGAAACAGGGTTCACCTGGTATTCTTTGTTCACCACACTCTTCCTGTAGCACCCACGAAAGCCTACCACTTCTTTTTGAAACATTACACTACCATCACCAACTGCTCAAGCCCCTGTTGCCTCTGACAGGCAGGTACTCTGGGGTTCCTCTAGCCTGTGGGATGGAGAGAGCCTCTGATCTACTGTCTTGGAGGGACCCAGCCAGGCAAGCAGGCTGATGGCAGTGCAGGAAGGTATAGCCCTGTAGCTGCTGAGGAAAACAGGAAGCAGAGGCCCAGTGTGAGGAGTCACAGGGGCAGAAACCTGGTTACTAGTCACTGAGTCAAAGAGCTAATCTTCAGAAATAATGGCTATTCACTCCCAGGATACTGGGTAAGACCAAGTCCTAGACCAGGGCCTGGACGGGTTATTGTAGTGAGGGATGGCAAAAGGAGGTGTCACACTGACCCTCTACTTGAGACGCACTGGGCTGGACTATAAACCCAGGCCAGACTGCAAGCCGGAACAGTGGTGCTCCCTAGAGAGAAATCGGGAGGAGGAATCACTTTCCACCTGGATACTGACTCCTTGGCCAGCAGCTGACAGCTGGGTTGTTTGTTTACTTGTTTGCTTGCTTCTCTCTATTAGGTTCAACTACATAGAAGGAACCAAGACGCTGGCTGCTTATCTGTATGAGGTGTCTCAGCTGAAGAACTGAGAAGTCTCATTTTCCTCCGAGTGCTGTTCCTCCCCAGAAACAATCGGCCCTCTCTCTTTCTTCTCTTCTAGCTTTCTTGGGAAAATGGAAGTTTCTCTTCCTTATCTCTTTCTCAGGTCACAGACAGACAAGAGTGGAGACATTGCCTCCAGCTGTCACCGGGGTAGAGTCAGCTGTGTCAGGCAGTTGGAAGCGTTCAGTCCTGAGGCTTATTGGGAACAACTGAGTGGCCATGATTGGGGGTGGGAGGATGTCTCAGATGTGGTCAGTGTGACTTCAACTTCAGGAAGTAATCAGAGTCCAAAGGCTCCAAGTCTATGGGAGGTATTGCCCATCATGGACTGAGGAGGTTCAGGGAATATTCAGGAAGGAAATGAGAACATCCAGTAGCTCCTTGTGCTGTGACAGCACCATGGTGACCCCTCACTGTGCTCTGTATCCCATCTTAAGATCCTAGCTAACCATCACTGGTGTCTCCTGTTGCTGTCCCCCAGAATTTGCCCAACAGTCCCCATTGGAAGCACCAGTCCAGTTGCAGCTACTACTAATAAACATGACAATAAGCCTCTGGAGGAACTGCCATGGTCTGACTTCTTGGGAAATACAGATGCAGTTGTTCATTGGCGTGTGACTTGCCTTGTGGAGCACACACACACACACACACACACACTGGATAGTGTGTCTGGGTACTGTCACCTCACATTGAAAGGTGATGGCCAGAACTCATGACTCAAGACTTATTCCCACCCTTCTGCCGCCTCCACGTCAAATTCTTAAAGTGGCAGCCCCAAGACTCAGGCAACAAAGAAGCTTGGAGCATCTTGTGGTGAAGGGTAATGGCGGAGGGAGATGTAGAAGCCAGCCTGAGAGCACACAACCCAAGGAATAGCTGAAAGGGAATGTGATATAGAGGATCAGGAAGCTGAGGTAGAAGAATTGCCATGAGTTCAATGCCAGCCTGGAGTACAATGTAAAACCCTGTCTCAAAATGGTAAACAAAAAAAAAAAAATCACTTCTGAGTTCCACCTGCATAAGAAATAACCATTTCCCGCCTCTACTAATTCAAATAAGTGTAAGTGCTGAGCGGGGCAAGGATTCTGGTAAGTTTCATTTTTTCAAAACCTATTTTTGAAATGCTAGCTCTTAAACGCTTTAACCTCCCCTGTAGCCGACCACCCACCAGAGGTAGGGGAAAGAAAGGATACTGGGGAATGGGCCTGTTTAGAAAGGTTCTTTGGAGCCACTCTCGTCTGTGTTGTCTGGAAATCGGCAGTTCAGTTCACAGCTCAGCAACGGCAGCTTGATCCACTTGTAAATTCACAGATATGCCAGCAGTCCAGTTCAGTAGAGTCAGGATAGCAAACATGAATCACTACCTAGCAGAGGCCTCGGCAGTCCCACTAGAGTCAGCAGGAGGGACCAGGAGGAATGTCAGGAGACCTTCTCAGGCCGTGTCTCTGAGGGAAGAGAAGATGAGCAAAGGCTTGAGACCAACAAGCGTGGCACAGCCAGTTCTATAAGTAAGCCAAGCTCAGCCTCTCACTGTTCCTTGAATTCTATTTATGCCCTCCAAACATCACATGTCCTCCACCTGTCTTGCTTTAGCTGATATTATTTTGCCCATCCGCCCGAGTCAGCAGAAGCGGCAAAAATGTCGCTCGCTGCACGCCACCAGTAGTTTTTAGTGTGTTTCTCTCTATGGCGTCCTGACAAATGCAGTGTAATGTGTATCATTAGCAAATAAAGATTCTTCACGTGCCCTTTCACGTGCTTGGTTTAGTAGAACATCCTCTCACCTGTGTCCACCTCAGCTAAATACTCCTTTATGGGTTTGCCCCAGCAAAACACCCTCCAGCCGACTTTCCAAAGAACCGTTAAGTTTCCACTTCAGATTCTTGTGAAGAATTCCCATTTAGTAATGCAGAAGAAAAGAAGGAGAGCCAGGCAGTGATGGCGCACGCCTTTAATCCCAGCAGAGGCAGGCGGATTTCTGAGTTCGAGGCCAGCCTGGCCTACAGAGTGAGTTCCAGGACAGCTAGGGCAACACAGAGAAACCCTGTCTCGAAAAAACAACAACAAAACAAAAAACAAAAAGAAAAGGAGGAATCCCACTATATGACCACAGTGGCTGCAGGTGAGGTCGCCGAAATTAATACATGTTAGTAGGTTTACACTTGGGATATCTGAAAGCATCTCCCTAGATTCCTTCATTCCTAGGGAAAAACTTTACAGTGAAGCCCCAACAAATTTCTGGACCAGGAGACCAAAGTGAGCATCCTGCACTTATGCCATCAGGACCCCATACCCTGTGTCTCCTAAGGAGAGAGTGTCAGCTCCAAGAATTTCAGGCTCAGTGAGAAAATATCAGACATGCTGAAACTACTAAATGTGAATTAAGTTTGGGGCCCTTGCATTCTACATAGACTTTGGACATCATGACATCATCTCCAAGGGTTAGGCCTCTACATTCCCCTTGTCCTCCTACTCTGGACTCATCCAGGAGATCAAGAGTCTGATGTCGTGTTCTGTCCCCAGTAGTTCTTTCAGAGATCTGTGCACCAAGAAAACAATCTGCTATAGATCACCTTACATGCCCGTGTTACTCAAACATTGAACTGTGTCTCAGGGTCTGTACAGTTGAACTTTTATGTCTAGTGAGGAGTTAAAAGCTTTATTCAGCAATAGTGAAATGGCCTGCATTCAGCAACAATGTTTCCTCAGGAAATGGTGCTGTTGGTGGAAACAGTTCCACCCTCATGCATACTAACAGCTGGTGTGCATTGTTTCCCCACAGCAGGAACTTGGCCCTTGGAGAATGCACAGCCACTTGTGTGGTTTAGAAAAGGAGATAATTTTATCTACCACACTGCTGACCTGATGGAACATGGAGGTTCTTCATGACCTAGAGAAAGTCAAGTTGTTTCTGTCCTTGTCACTTTTTGGAATCTGGGTCAAGTGATGCCATAAATTCTCAGGGTTCCGATGGTTGTGCATTGGAATACAGATGACTGTGCGCTAGTTAGGATACAGGACAGACTGCTGCAGCCTCAGTCTCAAAGGCTCTACACCGGGGTGCTCAGGCTTTGTGTAAAAGTTGGTGCACCAGGGCTGGTATGGTGGCTGCTCAGTTTCTGGGGTCTAGGATCCTTCTGCTGTGCAGCCCTTCTGTCAGGTTCATCTCATGGGCCTTGACCTCTGCACCACCTCCTGCTGGAGCAGCCTGTGGGAAGGGGTGAGAGGAGAGCTGCAGGAAGGAGTCTTTCCTCAGGCACAAGTCAGGACTAGTTTTGCATTTAGTTCTCCAGAGAGTACTCACTTGGCCACCCCTAACTTCATGAGAGGAAGAAAACGAGTCTCTGAGTATGGGGCAGGAGAAATGGTCTGCAATTAAGAGCACTTGCTGCTTATCCAGAGGAGCAGAGTTCAATTCCTAGTATCCACATCAGGCAGCTCACAACTGCCTGTTACCCAGCAGATCCAACTCCCTCTTCTGGCCTCTGCAGATATCCACTCATAAATGTGCGTGTGTATGTGTGCACGCACACACACATTCACGCACAGTTATACAATAAAGTAGCTGGGCGTTGTGGCACATCTTTAATCTCCTCACTCAGGAGGCAGAGACAGGAGGACCTTTGTGAGTCTGAAACCAGTCAGATTATACAAAGCCTGCCTAATAGTTAAAGTGTCCTACTTAGTTCTTTCATCAACTTGAGGTAAGCTAGAATCATTTGGGAAGAAGGACCCTCAATTGAAAAAATGCCCCCACCATATTGGCCCAAGGACAGCCTATGGGACATTTTCTTAATGACTGATGCAAGAGAGCCCTGCCCACTGTGGGCAGTGCCACCCCTGGGCAGGTTGTTGTGGATGATATAAGAAAGCAGGCTGAGCAAGCCAGGAAGCAACACTCCTCCATGATCTTTGCTCAGTTCCTGCCCTGACTTCCCTCAGTGATGAACAGTTACTAGGAAGTATAAAATGAAGCAGCTTTCCTCCCTGAGTTGCCTCTGGCCATATGTTTTATCACAGTAATAGAAACCCCAACTAAGACAGTGATATGGAAATCTTTCTGGAATAAGCGTTCTGACACCACCGAGAGTAGAAGAGAAGAGATGTCACTGGTGGATTGTGATGGCTACTCCCAGTTGTCAACTTGACTATATCTGGTATGAACTACAATCCAGAAATGGAGGGTACACCTGTAATCCAGATCTTGAGGCTAGAAGACACAGGCTTTTGATCCAGATCTTGACGTGGGATGATACACACTTTTGATCCAGATCTTGAGGCACAGTGGCTATGCAAAGCTTAGACCCAGGCAAGATGGTACATGCCTTTAATCAGAAACTCAGATTTCTGAGTTCAAGGCCAGCCTGGGACAGATCAAGTCCCAAGTAAAGAATAATTTAGGTCCAGGCGTGGTGGTTCACAGATTTAATCTGGGCCACACCTTCTGCTGGAGATCTACATAGGGACAACAGAAGAAGGAAGGTTTCTTCGTCTGCTTGTACTTACTTGTCAGCACATCTATTGGAGCCCACTTCTTCGGGATTCCAGCTTATATAGAATATCATCAGAACACCCAGCCTTGTGGGATTGAGCAACTACTAGATTCTTGAACTTCCCATTTATAGCTGCTCACTGTTTGGTTAGTTGGACTTCATACTGTAAGTCATTCCAATAAATTCCCTTAATATACAGAGACATTCCATCCCTTAGCATACAAAGACATTTATTCCATAAGTTCTGTGACCGTAGAGAACCCTGACTACCCTGGACCAAAGCCAGGACAGCTCCTATAAGGGTTCAGTCCTAGGTCCAGTTTATATTCTTGTTTTATAGTCTAAAACTATAAGGTTGATCTGAAGGGCAGGCAAGATCTTATGGGTACGGACGTGGCACTCAGCATGTTACTAAAGGCTACTACCCACTGTTTCAGGTTTTCCTCCAGATTTTTCTGTTCCAGGTAACAAGTGGAGTCATGGTTGGCAAATAGGCACTACAAACAGTGCATTAAGTAAGTCTTTAGATGAATAAGTCAGTATATAACAATTGGTCTTATTCTACTTCACACACACACACACACACACACACGCACACACACACTCGTGCATACACACACACACTGAGTGGATGAAGCAAAAGCAGGCTCCAGCAACTTTATACATACAAATACCTATATACATGTGCACAGGCAGACAGACAGATGGACAGACATATACATATTCACACATTAAATGGATGGAGCAAAGCTCTAGCAAAGACTAAGCATTTCACATATATATATATATATATACACAGATGCACATATATGCATATATACACATAACACACATACCTGGTAGGTAGAGAGAAGAAGTTCCAACAACCAGGCTCCAAGCATTTCACGCATATATTTATACATACACACACACACACACACACACACACACACACACACACATACACTCACATACATACATACACAGTTGGTGGGTGGAATAAGCTCCAACACACCCACACAGGCTTTATAATATATACATGTGTATAGATTTGATGAATGGAACAAAGATCCAATATACTCCCACACAAACTTTACACATAAACATACACACAGATTTGATGTGTTGGTGTCCAGGAATCACCTCACAAACCACACAAACACCAACCTCGGTCTGACAGGAATACTTTACTGAGTATGTGCGCCAGGACTGGTTGACCAGGACCACTGTCCTGAACTAGGACCCTGAGTTAAGGTCCTACTGGGCATTTTATGCCTGAGATCTACAAACATCTGTGCCAAGTTATTCCACCAATCAGGATTTAGAGCTAGAGATTTCCTTAGGAACATGTCTTTGTTATACAACTTATCCTGTTCCCATTCGAACCGTGGCAGGGGACTTACCTTGTCTACTAGTCATGTCTTGTCTACCAGGATGGGACCTGTCTAACATTCATGTTTTAACTTGCCAAGCAGGGTGTCAGTTCCCAGGAAGGTCCTGGGAACTTCAACTTTACTCAACCACTACTCAAAATGGAAGTCGTATTCCAAATAGTTTCTGTTTGGTACACTGGTGCAGGTGTCTCTCTTATGTTGGGGTGCATCCCAGGGGCAGTTTATACCACAAAAGCTTGGACACAGGTGCAGGAAGTGCTATTTATTGGGCGATGGGTTCAGGTCCAAGCTTATTGTGGGTAACTATATAAAACAGTCATATTGACTTCTATCAAGATCAGTTTCCAAGAGCACAAAACATAAAAATATGTAATCAACTTGACATTAGAACGTTTCCTTACGCTGGTAGACAAGCCAGGTAACTGATACCTAGGCCTTAACAGATAGATGGAACAAAATTCTAACAAGTTTATTTTTTTCTACCATACCTTAGGTACTCAGCAAAATATTTCAAGTGGTATAAAATCGCATGATGATTATGTTCCAGTTTTCTGCTAGTGAATATCTATGAAAAATATATGTTCCCTAATACCTTTACAAGAAATAACATTACATAGTACAGGTAAAGTATTCACAAGAACCCATGAACTTTCATAATTAAGCAACTTGTTATAGATTAACAAAGTATAAGCAGGCAAGATAGTTTTCTCAACCAGTTTCTCCTACTTACAGTCAGCAATTTGTGGTTAGAAAGAAATGATTAATTATTATTTATCTTGAAAAGTAATCTTATAAGAATCTTAAAAGAATCACAAATCTAAACTTTTATATAATAATCAGTCATATCTATTTGAAATCTTAGAATGCATTTCTACTCATCAGTAATTTTTATTAAATCATATCAGGAAGCTGAGGGCAAACATGAGAAATCAATCATCACGAGTTCAGCCTCAGGGCAAATAAGCCATGCTGCCATTGTTCTTGTTCCCTGACCTTAAAAGGTCCCTAGCTTAACTGTTAAGAGTGTGCCTTTCTGAATTTCAAATTGTTCCCTAAGATTTTCTACATCAGAGCCAGTAGCAAAAAAAAAAAAAAAAAAAAAAAAACCCAAAATCCCCAACATTGTAACCTAGCTTCATTAACAATTTTGTTTTTCCAAATGCTTTCTAAGGGTGGTGGTCATTGCTGATAATCCACATTTCTAAATTCTTTCCTAGGGTGGTGATTGAATCATTAATCTGCTCCAGCAGCAATGCCTGGAAGAGATCAAGCACTACTCTTGTGAATGCCAGAAATACTGCCCAGTGAGGAGCTAGATGCCCCTTAGAGTTTTCATACAGTTCTTGAATTAAGAGGGATGTGAGGGCAGCAAGCAGAGCAGAACTCCACAGCAGCATGAAGCCTTCAGAACACATGGTTCTAGGAGCCATGTGACAGCCATTGTGACTGTGCTAACCGGTGGACCACATTCCATGAGTTCTAAAGCCGTTTGTCATTCCTCCTGAATGGCCTTTGGAAGAGACCAGAGTGTAGGTGTTTCTCTGTTTCACCTCCAGAACAGGTAGAATAAGGCAGAAAAGACCAACTATGATTTACTGATTGATTTAGTGACTTAATACACTGTTGTACCAAACATTTGCCAAACTTGGCTTCACTTGCTACCTGGAATGGAAAGACTGGGAGGAACAGCTGAAACAATAGGCCATTGTCCTTAACAACCTACTCACTGCCACCTAGGCTTCTGTAAAATCTTGCTAGCTTGTCAGCTACACCTTGTGGTGTTAGAGAATAAAATGTAAATACAAACTAGACCCAGCATGGACACCTTTCAGGAGCTGTTCTGGCTTGGTCCGCCAATGACATCTCCCTTCCACTCTTATTGGTATTAGAGTATCTGGAGCAGTGTTTCCAAGCTCAGCACTTTATACTTTAGGCCCAAACACCACACAGGAATCATGTCCAGGTCGACCAGTTGGCCCTGGTCCTGGTGTCAGGTTTTAGAATTTGAATTCCCAATGTCAGGGTTTTAAATAAGGGCAATTCCTACTCCTAAAGGCAATGGACATCTAGGTCAAACACATATACCTCTTAAGGTAAGCAGCCCTTCCTATCTTCAGCCTAACCTGTAGTACTTGGAGAAGTCCTCATGGGGAGATAGACAGCACTTGATATGCTTTGAGCATAGTTCAGGGCCAGGTTATGAGGACATCACCTAGGAAGTTAGATTGTGAGATCTAATCAAGATACTCTTAACACTCCACTTCAAAATGAAGCAACTGAAAGCAACTTAACATTTGAATTGAAACTACACTCATGCTCCTGACAAATAGCAAAAGCTGCAGCTTGACTGGGTTGTGAGTCTCAGGAAGCCACAGCATGAAGGAAAGAGGCTCCTCCTGCCTGTCCTGAGACAGACTACACAGGCCTGCTTAGGGCCCCACGGCATGCAGTGCTCCATGAGCTACACAGGCCTGCTTAGGGCTCCACGGCATGCAGTGCTCCATGAGCTCCGACCCTCTGGGTTACATTGTTTGGAGCTCTGAGCCACCAGCGTGAACCCTGGACCTAAATCGGTGCCTTAAACCAGGAGGAGGCTAGTTCTTCTAGACAGAATAGTTAGAGAAAGGTAGAATAGAATACCTGCCACTCAAGCAGAACCCACAAGAGGAAATTCCAATGTGTACAAATATGGGGCAGGGAAAAAAGTGACCCTGTGTCCCCAAAGTAACATAAGAGGCCTGGTTGACACCCTATCACAAAAGGCAGACTGACAGGCAAGCAGTGGTGGCCCATCTTTAATCCTAGCACTTGGGAGGCAGAGGTAGGCAGATCTCTGTGAGTTCAAGGTCAGCCTGGTCTACAGAGCAAGTTCTAGAACAGCTAAGGCTACACAGAGAAACCCCGTCCAAAAAAAAAAAAGGCAGACTGACACAGAAAATAGATAGCACTGTTATTGATGCATACAGAGCCAGCCAAACACACAGAAAGGGACAGCAGGTTGACACCTACACACTGTGTGTGTGTGTGTGTGTGTGTGTGTGTGTGTGTGTGTGTGTGTGTAAGGGACAAGTAAGGGCTTAGGAAGGCATTGAGAGTAGGTGCTATTTAGAAGGAAAGAGCTGAGAAGCACAAAATAGCCTGAGGCGAAGTTCCTCTGGGTTCTGGACCTGTTTGTGTAAGCTTTGCTTTTTTCCTTGGTTAGTGGATTTCAAGATAGTTGCATGTTCTTGGGTAGACAGGAAGTTCACCAAAAGGCCCTATCTGCATTTTTTTAAAGGAAGGAAGACCAGAGGAACCTCAAAAGTGGGGAGGCAGGGAGCTGGCCATGGAGACTAGCTTCTGAGTTGTTCTCCAGCTCAACCCATCAGAGTGCCATACTCAGGGTCTATCATCTGAGCCACCAAAAGAGGAAAGCCAAACAACAAGAGACACATCACATAAAATTGCACGAAGAATTGTTGAAAACTGTGGCACTTCTGTGCGCAGTAAGTAGAACATGTGTTGTCTTAGTCAGGGTTTCTGTTCCTGCACAAACATCATGACCAAGAAGCAAGTTGGGGAGGAAAGGATTTATTCAGCTCACACTTCCTCATTGCTGTTCATCTCAAAAGCAAGTCAGGCTGGAATTCAAGCAGGTCAGAAAGCAGGAGCTGATGCAGAAGCCATGGAGGGATGTTTCTTTCTGGCTTGCTTCCCCTGTCTTGCTCAGCTGGCTTTCTTATAGAACCCAGGACTACCAGCCCAGAGATGGCACCACCACAAGGGCCCTCCCCTCTTGATCACTAATTGAGAAAATGCCTTACAGCTGGATCTCATGGAGGCATTTCCCTCAAGAGAGGCTTCTTTTTCTGACTTAAGGTCACCCTTATTACCAAGGGAGGTCTATTCATTATCTTGGGTGACAGCCAAACAGTGGAGGCATGAATAGCTAGTACATTTGGGTACTAAGTTAGGGTTACTATTGCTGTGATGAAACACCATGGGCAAAAGTAAGTTGGTGAGGGAAAGATTTATGTGGCTTATGCTTCCACATCTCTGTTAGTCACTGAAGAAAGTCAGGTCTGTAACTCAAGCAGAGCAGGAACCTGAAGGCAGGAGCTGATGCAGAGGCCATGGAAGGGTGCTGCTTATTGGCTTGCTCCTCGTGGCTTGCTAAGCCTGCTTTCTTATAGCTTCACAATGGGCTGGGCCCTCCCACATCAATAACTAATTAAGAAACAGACCAATAACCTTGCCTACAGACTAATGTTTGGTTTGGTTTGGTTTGGTTTTTCTAGACAGGGTTTCTCTGTGTAGCCCTGGCAGTCCTGGAACTCGCTCTGTAGACCAGGCTGGCCTCAAACTCAGAAATCTGCCTGCCTCTGCCTCCCAAGTGCTGGGATTAAAGGCATGCGCCACCACTGCCCAGCCCAGACTAATGTTAATGGAGAAACTTTCTCAGTTGAGGCTCCATCCTCCCTACCTTGTGTCAAAACTACTACTCCTCTCTACCTTGTGTCAAGTTGACATAAAACTATCCAGCATGGGTAGGAGGATCTGGGGTGTGCACACCTGTAGGTGTTTTCTGTCTGAAATGGACTCTGTTGGTATAGTTTTCACAGGAAAGAACAAGACAGGCATCATATCTAACAGTCAGAGGGAGCTGTTCTCTGCTTTATTAATAAACCAGGCACAATTAATCATCTAGATG
>JADRCH010000553.1:0-32289 GCA_019843965.1 Rhynchomys soricoides | reverse complement strand
CTGGGAATAAATATGAGAGACGTTGAATGATTACAGGGGTGGGAGCAGGAGGTAATCCATGGACACACTTGTGGGGCTCTCAGCCCCTTGTCTTAAGAGGCCAATGGAAGTGGCTGTGAACACGGAACCCGCCCTTCGTTCAGACTTTGGCAGCTTGTCCTGCTCCCCTGCCCTTGTTTTGAGGCAGGGCTTCACCATGCAGCCCTCTGAGTGCCAGGATTACAGGGGGTACCGTATACCCTGTGCCTTTACTTATTTGTGCGTGGGCACGCACCTGCTATGGTGCGTGTGTAGGGGGAGATCAGAGGACAATCTTGAGAGTTGTCTCTGTCCTTCCACTGTGTGGGTTCCAGGCTGCCGGGCTAGGCAGCAAGCACCTTTACCCACTGAGCCATCTCGCCTGACCTTCAGTTCTTGAACATGAATTTCTTCCTTGAGCCCAAACTGCTCCATGCAGCTGAAATCCTCTCCATTCATTCTTTGAATTCAGCTCAAGCAGCCCCTGTTCTTCCCCGGGGTAGGCAGGATAACATGTTCTGACATCTATGCGTTTTCTTTAGTGATGGCTGAAGAGACAACTTTTCTGGAGCTTGTTCAAGAGCAGAACACATAGTAGGTACTCAATATCAAGCATCTGTTAAACAAAAAAGTAAGCCAGGGGTATAGCTCAGTCAAGAGTGCTGGCCTTGGGCTGGAGAGATGGCTCAGCAGTTAAGAGCACTGACTATTCTTCCAGAGGTCCTGAGTTCAAATCCCAGCAACCACATGTGGCTCATAACCATCTGTAATGAGATCGATGCCCTCTTCTGCTGTGTCTGAAGAGAGCTACAGTGTACTTACATATAATAAATGAATGGATCTTTGGGTTGAAGTGAGCAGGGACGGAGCAAGAAGGGGGAAAAAAAAGAGTGCTTGCGTCATGCACTAGGCCCAGGTTCAACCTTAGCACCACAAGAAAAAAACTGAGAGGTGTGTATGTGTGTGTGTGTGTGTGTTTGTCTGTGTGTGTGCGCGCACACACTGTTCATGGTGAGGCAGTCCGGTGATCCCAATACTTAGAGGGCTGCATCAGAGAATCAAGAGTTCAGGCGAGCCTGGGCTACATGGTAAGGCCCTCAGCATTTTTAAAACATAATTACTTCATTGTTTTGTTTTTGTTGTTGTTGTTTTTTCTTTTGAGAAAGAAAAACTCACTCTGTAGACTAGGCTGTCCTCAAACTCACAGAGATCTGCCTGCATTCCAAGTGCTGGGATTAAAGGTGCAGACCACCACCCCTGGCATTCCATTGTTCCTTATCAGAGCCCTTCAGGTAGATGAGCCCTTTGCTGAGGAGGAAGCTAACAGCATTAGAAGTGGCTTGCCCAAGATCAAAGTCAATAACAACCTTGTAGGGATTGGAAAATTCCACCTCCGTCCTCCTGAGGTCCTGAGGAGGCTCAGAATTAAGCCGATAGGACACAGATTAATAAAAGAAAGCATAATTCAGACTACGTGAAATGAGAGGAGCCTACACAGGGAAATGCAGACCTGAGCTGGAGATGGCTCAGTGTAAGAGTGAGGAGCTGGGTTTTAATTGAGCATCCACTTAAAGCACCAGGCACAGCCGTGGGCACACCTGCACTTATTTCTGTAACCCCGGTGTTCTATAGCTTGAGTGAGCTGTTTGCACTCCATTCAGAGAAGGAATTTGCTAGGCCTCTGCTCTGGGCCATTACTTTCCAATGTGATGAGTACATCTCGTGAGGTACATCTGTGCCTTTGTGAGACTCTCGGTTGTCGGACCAACATAACTTAGTGGTAAAATGTGTGGGAAAAGGAAGGTCTAACTTTTCGGAGGTGAGGGGGCTCATCTTTCAGGGCTTAAGAGGGAGGTATCCGAGCCTCCACATACTGACTTTGTGTTCAAGAGGCAGAGCAGTGAGCTGCCCTTCCACCTGCTCTGTGCATTCACAAATAGGATCCTTGAACTTCAACATTTCAAAACACATTCTGGATGGCTGTAGTGGCACACAACTTTGATCAGCACACAGGAGGCAGAGGCAGGTGGATCTCTGTGAGTTTGGGGCCAGCCAAGGCTCCATAGTGAGACCCTGTATCAAAACAAAACCCCCTGTACAAAATTCTTAATCTAGGATTGGGGCCTGGAACAATGGTGTAGTCTTGCCTAGCATGCTCACAGCCCTGGGTTCAATCCCTAGCATGGCTCTTCTAAGACAGTGTGGGGGGAGAAAGCAAAGAAAGAAAGATCATAACCGCATACTCTCGCCCCCTTCTCTGATCCTTCCAAAATGGCTAAGATCTACTAACTGTGTGTATCATTTGGATGCTAAACGTTTCCCCGCAGGCTAGTGGGGACTGGAAGGCTGTGGAACTTTAGTGGCCTTGGTGAAGAAAATGAGTCTCTCGAGATTGTATAGTCTGGTTCGGTTTGTCTAGGTCTTCAACTCCTGACTGTGATACAATGTAACCAGCTGCTTCCCACTCCTGCCAAGGTCGTTCCCCTCCCAGATCAGATGGACTGTATCCTTTTAAACTGTAAGCCAAAATAAACCCTTTCCCTTTCAGTCTTGGCTTGTCAGAGATTTGATCACAACATCAAGAAACATCCCTCATACATTGTACGTACAACTTGGCTGTAGAAAAACACATCTCTACACCCAAATACCTTAGTTTTGTAAGGGGAAGTTTCCTTCTCAGAGACACTAAGACACAAATGAAGCCAAGCAGGCAGATACAGATACCATTTATTTTCGTTTATTAAATGAATATGAATTTATTGATTAATATTTAAAATAGAACTTCTGCAAAATCATCTCAGAAAATATACATTTGTTTAGATACATACAAATGCAGTGGAAACCCTTGGGCCCACCCAGACTCGTTCTATATGAACACAACGATGTCCATAGTTTTGTTTCAGGACCAGTGGAATTTTTTTTCCTTCGATACAGGGTTTCTCTGTGTAGCCCTGGCTGTCCTGGAACTCACTCTGTAGATTAGGCTGTACTCAGAGTGATCCACCTAGAGGCAGGTGCCTCTGCCTCCTAAGTGCTGGGATTAAGGCTGTGCCACCACACCCACTCAGGACCAGTGAAAACTGATCAGAATAATCTCCACCCCCCCACCCCCAGCCCTTACTAACTACTCTCATGGGTTACTTTTAGGGTCCCCCATGTACTGTACCCATTTCCCTAACTGTAGTGGCCTTTTCTGCCTACTGTAATTATATTCAGCAAAGTATGTGCCAGATAAGACGGGAAATTAAATGGAGAATTCCCAATGCTCCTGTGCAGTTCTGTGATGACACTGGTGTGTCAGGTGCACTTATAAAAGCTGTGGAGTGCAAGACAGTGCAGCAGGCATTGGTGAAACCCTGAGCCAAAGGACAGAGAACCGATGGCCAGAGCACCGGCGGCAGCAGAAACGGGCTAGTGACACTGGGATAGCAAGTGGGTTCTGATTCCTTTTTACCTGGATGGGGGAGGGAAGGAGGTGTTTCTGTGTTAGTCAGCTGTGGATTTTCACTCCACTGAGATTTATTTATTCGGTTTGCAAGCTGTAAGTATCCCCCACTGCTTCCTTATCAAAGGCTTATGAAGGAACTTTGGTCCCTTTGGAGGGAGAGTTCAAAGCTGCTCTGATTTGGTTTTGATTTGGTAGGAGGCAGTATAGAAAATGGCTATAAGAAATCTTTAGGGGAAGAGGTTGAACTTGATTTTTACCTCTCCCAGTTAGAATTTTGTATCTAAAACAGAAGCCTTGAACCGGCGGAGCACAGCAGATCTCTCCCGCCACCTCACACTATTTCACAGCATAGCCATAGATGTGGGGCTCCACCAAAGACAGCAACAGTGGTGCCTGGATGTGCTGCAGCTTCAGCTTTGAGAAGCTGGCCTGTTCTAGGGTCTTCCAGCTCTCTCTCGTTAGATTGCATCCATCAAAAAAAAGGAACCAGACAGGATCCACGACCTGTTGCCAGAAGTAATTCCAGGTAGACCGTTCATCTGCCACGTGCTCCATGAAGTAAAAGGCCCCTCCCTGAGAAGAAACACACACACAAGCATTTTAAAAATACTGGCTTTGGGGAATCCACTTTACAAAATGCCTCAAGTTTCAAATTTCAGTGGCCTGAGGCTGACTTTGAGAAGACACAGGTAGATTAAAATGGAGTGAGGTATTATCTGGGTAATGTTGTTTCCATTTCTGCCACATTTTATACAGAGCTAGCTGGGCATGACAGCCCATGCCTGAAATCTCCACACCAGGGAGGCTAAGGGAGGATGACCTTAAATTACAGACCAGCCCAGCTGGCCTTGCCACAGTGGGACCCTGGTTTTAAACTTTTAAAGGGAGCTGCCAATTTAAGCGATAGACATATTTTTGTGGTCATAAAGGATTCCTGATCACAGAAACTAAAAGCGCTTAGTTTGTCTCTGTTTACCACCCATGTCCCTTCACTCTCTCGACAGTGTTATTTGTAGCAGAACAAACCTGTCACCCCAGCAGTCATGAAGCTGGGGCAGGGGGATTGCTGGAAGCTGGAGGCCAGCCTGTACTGTAGTCAGTCCAGGGCCAGCCTGGGTTCCTAAACCCTGTCTCAGACAAGCAGCCATGTTGCTTTTGAAGTTTTATTACCTCCGGTGGCTTTGCTTTATTTTTGAAACAGGGTCTCACTGTGCGACTGTAACTTGCTATAGGCCTTACTGGCCTTAAAAACTCCCAGAGATCCACCCGCTTCTGCCTCTGAGTGCAGGGATTAAAGGAACTGTGCCATCATGCCCGGTACTTCACTGTTTTTACCTGTGAGGGAACAGAGCCCAACATGACAGTTTGTAAATGTCCGAAAGAGATTCTAAGCCTCTGTGTGTGGCTCCAGAACACTCTCGGCGACATGTTTATTTTAGAAAGTTCAGAAAACACAGAGATGTTTTCACACCAAATCATTGTGGCACGCGTCGGCAATCCCAGCACTTGGGAGGCAGAGGCAGAAGGATTTCTGAGTTTGAGGCCAGCCTGGTCTACAGAGTGAGTTCCAGGTCAGCCAGGGCTACACAGAGAAACCCTGTGTTGAAAACCACACAAAAAAAAAGAGTTTAAAGTCATTTTCATCAGCACAGTGAGTTTGAGGCCGGTTAGGGCTATGTCTTTAAAGAAAAAAAAAATGGCGAGGTTGTTGACAACCACCCATAATCCAGTTCCAGGGATGCAATGTTCTCTGACCTCTGTGGACCAGCACATACATGGTGCATATAGCTTATGCAGGTATGCACAGGCACATAAATCCCTTTTCCAAAAAAGTCAGAACAAAAAGACCAGCCACGCTCCTATTATATGTAAACTTGCAATTTTTTTTCTAAAATCAAGTCTCGAACACACATTGTAACCGTTAGACTCTTCCCCGCGTTCCACTGTAACAAGCATTAACATCCACCAATCTGGACAGCACCTGTAATTATTGCCAAATAGATGCATTGTTAAAAAGCGAGGTTGACTCACTAGTGGGTGGTCCCTTTCAAAACACCTTGGTAGATGTTTCAAATTGCCCTTTGGAAGAACTCGATCACATTTACACCATCACTAGCAATGGCTCTGAAAGTGCCCATTTCCAATAAAGGGCTGGCAAAGGCCACTTCCTCGCCCCGCCCCGCCAATGGTTTTGACAAAGGGTCTTGTGATTGTTAACCCAGGTTGGCATCAACTTGCTATCCTCCTGCCTCAGGGTCCTGAGTGCTAGGATTACAGGCATGCATCAGCGGTTGCCAAAAATGACCTTAGAGGCTGGGGAGATGACTCAGCAGTGAAAACACAAGCTGCTCTTCTAGAGGACCCAGGTTCAATTCCCAGCACCCACATGGAGGCTCTCAACCTTTTGTAAATTCAGCCGCAGGGGACCCAATGTCCTCTTCTGGCCCCACTCCACCACAGGTATTCCGGTGGCACAGACATGCGTGCAGGCGAAATACCCACGCATGTAAAACAATAAAGTACATTTTAAAAAAATGACCTCGGACTTCTGATCCTCCCGCCTCCACCTCCTGAATGCTGAGATTACAGGCATGTACCAACATACCTGGTTTAACACTTAAAAATATGTGTGTCTTGGAACATGGAGAGGCAACTCTGCTGGAAAAGTGCTCACCACACAAAGGTTCCATGCCAAGACCCACGTTTTAAAAAGGTGGTAGTGTGGTGTAATGGTGCGCGCTTATAACCCCCAATGTTAGGAGGGAAAGGCGGGGTGCCTGGGTTTTGGGTCCCAGTGGGAGATCCTGCCTCAAACAACAAAACCAGATGGGCAACTCCCTGAGATTTATCAGGGCTTTCCACACGAATGTGTGCATGCACACACATGCACTAACACACTAATTGCAATACAGGGGAGGCAGAGACAGATCTTTGAGACCCTCTGACCAGTGAGCCTGGCCAATTTGGTGAGTTCCAGCCAGTGTGCGATTCTGGGTCAAGAGTGGGAGCTGTCCTGAGAAGTGACATGCCTGCAGTTGACCTCTGACCTCTACCCAAACTCCCATGTATGTGCACTCAATACATGAACACTCACATAAAAATACATACATCTTTAATGTTCTTTTTTATATATATATTTTTTTCCCTTCTCCCTCCGGCCCTGCTTGCTCCAGCCCTAAGATTTATTTAGTTATTAGATGTACGTGAGTACTCTGTCGCTGTCTTCAGACACACCAGAAGAGGGCATTGGATCCCCGTTATGGATGGTTGTGAGACTCCATGTGGTATTTTGCTCATGGAAATAGCTGCCTTTTTCCTTACTCTGATCGGGAGTAAGTTTTACTACAATTCTGTTAGTTCAGTGTGGTGAGTCTCACCTGTAATCCTAGTTCTAGGGCTGTCAGCCGGAGGATCAGCCAACACACACACACACACACACACACACACACACACACTTCTAGGCCTGTGGAGCTACAGGAGGCCTCTTCCCAGGTCAGCACCAGGACTGAGGAGGTGGAAGGCACACAGAGTGGGAGTGGACAGCCAGCTTGAGCTACATAAGACCTTTTCACAGAGACAGAGAGACAGAGACACAGACACAGACAGAGACACAGACACAGAGAGAGACACAGACACAGAGAGAGACACAGATACTGAGAGAGACACAGACACTGAGAGACACACACAGAGAGAGAGAGAGACAGAGAGATTGCACCAGCCACCCAGAGTCCACCATGTGGACCTCACTGCTGAAGGCAGGTGCCTGACTGACTTGAACTGCCAGAGGCTAGCCCCTGCTGTTGTTTCTTGTTGGTTCTTCTTGAGGCAGTGAAGGGGGAAGGACATGGAGGAGCTAAGACTTGGTCTTAGATTATTAGGGCTGCTGTATCATAATAAAACATTTACATATCTAAGTCTAAGTCACTTTGCTGCTGTAGCTGACCTGCCTGAGTCCCTCTGAGGCCAGACACTGCAGTCTCTGGCACTTAGCACTCATCTTAAAACAGCAGGGTCTTAAGTAAAGGATTAATTGCCAGGGCCTTTTCCCTCTTGTCCAGATGCCTCTCACTCGTCAGGCAAGGGGGAAGTTTGGAGCAATAAACTTCTACTGAACTCGGAGAAGAGAATCACACTCTCAGAAGAAAACTTTCACACAAGTAAATCTGGATTAAACTCATATAAATTCATATACAGATTCATGCACACACATTCCTAAATCTCCATTTGAACCAGTTGGGCCAGCTTTCATGCTATCTCACACACACACACACAGACAGAGAGACAGACACAGACAGACATACTTACATATGCATTTGGAGCAAAAGACCAACCACTGGTGCAGAAAGAGCTCACTCATTCTGGGTGAAAACTGAGCTCTATGGAGGAAGAAAAGGCTTCTCCCCTTTTATTGCTAAATGAATTAAACCAACTCTGTAAGAAGACAGCTTTGTCCTCTTTAGTAAGACTGAGCCTGCCTTGCTATTAGGAAAAGACCTGTTCGTCCCACGGTCAGGGGAAGCCTGCCTGCTCCTCCTGCTCCCTCTGCAGTGTCGTCTTTTTTCCTCTTTCCCTCTGCGGACTGCGCACGGCTCTCTTAGTATTTTATGTTGCCTTCAGTTTCTACGTCATTCCACTCTGATTCTCCTTCTAACCTTGCTCTCTCCTCCCGCTCTGATGGAACAACGCCCGTGCTCCCAAAGCTTTATTTCCAGTGTGAGCTTTCCCGGGCTTTTGTACCTTTTCTAGGAGAATAGAGCGCACCGTTTTTCCAAGCATCCCTGTTTTACAAGAGTTCACTGGAAGTTCAAACATAAGATGAATAAGACGTTTACAACCGAGAGTGTTCACATGCATATCCATAGGAGGGATTACCTGGCTGACATCATCTATTACCAGTTCTACAAGTTCATGGAGAGTTAAAAACCATAATTTTTGTGACTAAGGTATTAGTGAAGTTTCATATACATAAACCCAGTGAGTATTTTATCACCTGTCCTTGAACCCGTAGTAACCCTCAGTTGCCCTTTGGCTAATGGTTTTACAACCTCTTGGAATGTGCTCTAAGTTGTAGATGCCCGCTTTCTATCTCAGAAGCCATTAACTCATAACACTTGAAGACTGGCAGAAGCAACTGACACTAAAGACTGGCAGAGTTCTCAGTGCAGTTTTGATATCAGAAAGGATTTAATAGCAGTCCTATTATAAAAGAGCTTAATAATTATTATAATTTTAGGAATTCTTATAGGATCATCATTAAGAATTAAGAAGTCACCCATTTGTCTATACAGCATCACAGTACATTTTCATTGTTCTGCATAAATCTCAAAAGGGTGGGCTAATACCTAGTGATTGTCATCTATATTTAATAATAACCAGAGAAGGATATTAATAGCAGGAATCTTTCCTAAAATGAAATTCTCCTGGGCCTCGCCTACAGAAGCAAATCCATCATTAACTGTATAGTCCATGGCCAAACCATCTCGGGAAGATCACCTGCTAGTTTTTAGCTTCTCCTTGATGGCTCCTGGCATTGAACCCTTTTTTTTTTTTTGGTTTTTCCAGGGTTTCTCTGTGTAGCCCTGGCTGTCCTGAGCATTGAACTTTTTTAAAAACAAAAACAAAAACAAAACAAAACAAAAAAACCCTTTTAATTCACTAGCAAATTGTTCCCAGGCATTGGCTGCAAGCCTCTGTAGACACCAGAGCTGCATGAAGGAGAGGAGGAAGCTACAGGAGCCACTTCCTAGACTGAACTGAGTTGTTTTAAGGATTGCATTATTTCATTAATAGGCAAATGACATCGTGGAAGTGCTGTGTCTGAATTCAGGGCAGCAATTTGTCACTAGTTTTTACTCAGCCAGCAATGGTGAGCAATGCTGCCCTTAAGAGGAATCGATCTGATTTGCATGTGCAGCCCACATGGGTCATGCAGATGCTACTACTCCACAGTATTAAACAGTCTCCAGGCATTTTCTAATAAAGAAGGAAACCCACCTCCCTTCTGTGAGCTCCCTTTTCAAGCTGCTCTCGTCCTGGCTACACAAAGGCAGAGAATTTTGAGACAGAATTCAGAGTTTAGCGATGCAGTTACCACAAACTAAACAGATAAATTTAAGACATGCGTTTAGGAAAGAGAACTAAATTTCCTGATAAAAATGAAAAGCAAAAGCTTTCCTTAGGTGGGGGATAGGCGACAGCAGGGAAGTGGAGAGAGAGGCTTGGAAATGCCAATGGATAATCTAGGAGCTTGGGAAGGTGGGAGAGGGAGCAGGGTGAGCTCTGAGTGGGTGTTGAGATTTGGAAATCTGTGCGGGCATGTAGCTGAAAACACAGGGTGCATGAGACAGCTGAGGACACATATGTGGAATGAGAGCCGAGGAAGGACCCTCAGTGTCTAAGGAGCAAAGAGGTGGAAACATCGAAGAGCCTGACCTGGGTGGAGTGTGGTGGTGCATGTCTTTAATCCAGTAGTCAGGAGGCAGAAGCAGGCAGCTCTCTGTGAGTTCAAGGCCAGCCTGGTCATACAAAGTGCCAGGCCAGCCAGCCACTATTTAGTGAAATTGAGACCCAGTCCACTCCCCCACCCTAAATACATCAGACTCATGGGGCTGTGTATTTCTTATCTTGTCTTTGAGTCTGCAACCTCATTCCAAAATGGTGATCATAAATATCTGCTTCGGGGGACTGTGGTGAAGGTTCTCTGAGGCTATCATAATGCCCTGGCTCTATCAAGTAGAGCGGTGAGTTGGTAATCATAGAGGCTGAGGGAGACAACCCAGGGCATTATCTGCCTTGTGCAGAGGAGGTGTGATCATCGACAGCTTAAAGAAGCACCTGGTAAAGCCCTAGCTGCCAGGTCCAGGAGGAAGTGACCTAGGGTTTGGCCCCAAGAATCTGTCCCTTTCTTGATTTTTGGTTTGCTTTACTGCTTGTGTTTACAAGATGGGAGTCCCTGATCCCTTCTTTCTCCTCGACTGTCAGGCTACCTGTGTTCAATAAGCTCACTCAATTTATCCATCAGAGGCTACAGGCAGTCCAGCTTGACCAAGTTGAGGCTGATTACCAAAGACTTGTCTCTTCCAAGCCAAGCTCTATATAGCCCTCTGCCTGTGAGCACCCCTCCTCAGCTCTCCATCTGATAAGATCCCCGTGCAGGGGACAACCTAAGAAAGGAGACAGGTAACCGGCTCCTTACAAAAACAAAAGGGGGAGATGTTGAACCTCCATGCTTGTGGTGCCGCTGCTGCCACAACATTGTGAGCAGAACAGCCGCTCATGCTCAGGGGCTGGGCCACAGCTCGTGATCCGAGCGGTGCCACTAGATCTGGGGCCGTCTCCATCCATGGTATGGCCCTTGGCGCCGTTCCCCTTTGACTGCCCAGTCTGGGCCTGGGGCCGTGGCCATCTCCATGGTGACGGCCCTCGACACCTCATCTGGGGTGACAGCCCTCTACACCTCATCTGGGGGGTGGGTGGAGGATGGCAGGCCCAGGGTTTCCAGCTGGTAATGGCACGGGGAGGAGAGCGCCCCGGCTTCCTCTTTAGAGGAGCAGGGGCCACTGATGGTCATGGGGCGCACCTCCCTGGCCCACGGAGGGGAGTGACTATGGCAGCGAGACAGTGTCCTGATTCCTCGCTGACTCGCCCGTCTGCCCTCCTGCACTGGGTGCCATGTTGCCGAGCCAAGCTGGGGCTGCGGCAGCTCTGGGCCAGGGCTCAGAACTGGACCCCGAAGGCACAAGGCATGGCACTGGGGGTGTTCTCCCCCTCCTGCTGTCCCGAAAGCGAGAGGGTCGGGTCCCGGGAAGTGGTAGTGTCTTGGGCCCCATTCTGACCCTGGTTTGGGCCTTTGGGGACAAACCCGAGCCTGCCTCAAGTTTTGAGATCTGTCTCAGTCACTTCCTCATAAGAGTAACTCAGCAAGACCTGTTTGGCCCTCCCTCCACCGTCCATGGCTGATGTGGAGCTATGCCATTGGCCCCGTCAGTCACGCCTTCCCCTTCCCCGCCTCCTAAGTCATCTCTCCCCGCACTTAGGTGCCCATCCCCTTTGCCTATATAAGCAAGAGAGATTGCTCCAATAAGGTTGAGTCCCTGCTTGACAAACTCCCGGCCCGGTGTTTCTTTCTGGCCGCTGACCCTGGCCAATCCCGGCTGGACCGGGTTCTCTCCCCTCTCCTGGCCCTGCCAGCTAGGAGTCGACATGAGTGTGTGTGAGTGTGTATATGTGCATGCATGAATGTGTACATGCATGAGTGTGTGTATCTGTGAGTATATGTGCTTGTATGTGAGAGTGTGAGTGAGTGGGGTGTGTGAGCATGCATGAGTGTGCGCGCGCACCTGTGAGTGTGTGCAGATGTCACAGAACATCCCTACGTGTTCTGAAATCAATAAGCTGAAACTTTAAGATTGTCACACTTCAAGTTCAGCTTTGTTCAAAGCAAACCCATTTAGCCTGATAATCACAAGTACAAAGAATTTTTCAGACTCTAGAAAGGCACGAAGTGACTGCTGCTCTTGGCTGCACCCGAGTCCAGTTCCCTGGCAGCAACCCCTGTTCCTACCTTTTGCGTGTACATATTAACTTCATTTCTTGCGCACTTTTCTCTTTTCTATCCGGGAGAGATCACTTTTGAAGTTTTTGTCTGTTTCGATTGGTTGGAAATTTTTTTTTTTTAAGTTTTCATTTGTTTTGTTTTTGATAGGATTTTACTATATCATTCAGGCTGGCCTTGATCTTGGTCCGTAGCCTAGGCTGGCCTTCCCATCCTTCTCACCCTCTGAGACACTGAGACCATCGGTGGGTTTGTATGTGTGGTCGGCCACACCCAGCTCTGGATCTTTGTAATAGTTACAGAGTTACTGCCTGTGATAGGCTCCCATCCACGGACAGTCTCTTTCCAGTTTGCAGCACGGAAAAATGCTGCTTTAATGAGCATCCTTGGGATGGACAAGGATTTACATACGTGAAGCTGTAGACGAAATTCTGATAGAGAAAGTACGTCCACTTGGCATTTTGATGTTACTAAATGAGCCTTCCAAACCCCTTCCCGTATGAGGGGGCCTTCCCAGATCTGCCCCAGTAGAGCAGCCTGGCCTCGAACTCCTAGAGATCCACCTCCCAGTGCCAGGACTTGAAAGGTTTATTGTTTGTTTGTTTGAATGACCCCTCAGCTGTTCCTGGGAGCTTCTATTATCAAGTTTGACATCTGAACTATCCACAGCTCTCCCCTCTGTAGCAGTTTAGACCTTTCTATATTCTGATTTGTCAGCCCTTCCTCTCATAGTTCACTGCCGCTCTTTTTCTTTTACCAAATTCTTCTAGAGTCATTTGGTTTTTAGCTTAGAGACCACCCGAAACTGACTTATGTACTATGACCACCCTCGCTCATGAGAGCTGCAGCCAGCCAGCCCTCACACCTGTCACTCACCGGCCTCAGCACTCGGCACACCTCGCGCAGAATCTTCTCTTGACTCTTGACCGAGCACAGCACCAGGGTGCTGACCACCACGTCCACAGAGCCATCGGCCACCTGGTGCATGTTCTCCCCGGGCGCTACTATGAAGCGCTCGAACTGCAGCTGCCGGTTCTCTGCGACGCTCTTAAGCAAGAACTTCTCAAAGTTGGGGTTGGGGTCAATACAAGTGACCCTGCACCCGGGGGGATAGAACTTGAAGTTGGCCCCGGTGCCGCAGCCCACCTCCAGCAGCGACAGCTTCCCCGAGGGGCCCGCAAACTCCTGCAGGTTGCTGAAGAGCTCCCGCTTTCGGCTCGCCATCCTCCTGTTGTATATCATGGAGAACTGCTTCAAGAGGTAGGGAAAGCACCTTTTGCATATCCAGTTCCACACGCCTAGAAGGTTCAGCAGAAACATGGGAAACGCCAGGATACCGACCGCCAGCCGCAGGGCCAGGACGGCGAGAGTCATCTTTGCAGGTGGAGGAGAAGGGGCCACGGCCCCGACTATGTCCTGGAGAACCAGGGGGCAGGCTCCTGGCCTCTCTCCAGCGCCAATCAGGGAGGAAGGAGGCTCCGGCTGAGACAAAGAAAACAAAATCCGCAGAGCCCAGTAGGGCCAGGACTCTCACCCCGCCCACCCCTACCCTACCCCCACCGGTGGGCTAGCAGAACTTGTCGCAGCTGGGGACGCAGTGGTCCAAGACTGTCCCCCGCATCTCTTAGGAGAAGGTTGCAGCCTGAACCCTGACCCTCCCTGGTCCTGCCTGCCTTTGTTTGGGTCTGGAGTCTGCAGCTAGTTTCCTGCCGCGGTTGGTAGCGCACAGTGTGTGCTTTCACGCCACCCACCCAAGTCTGTTTTAGGAAGAGGCCCCACGCAGAGAGCGCGGTCAGCGCACCAGGGAAGATGGCTGCCGAGGCCCCGTTTTATCGCATCGTTTATTCTTCCCTCTTCTCGCCCTACCACACCACACCCCAAAACCTGTTTTTTTGTAAAGGAAGTGAAAGGAAACTTCGCCAAGCCTCACCCAACAGTTTCTTGGTTCCCATTCTAAACTGGGCCTTTCATAAGTTAATCCTTTATCAGCTTCTTTGCTAAGTCACTGCTTTGAGCTCCTCATTGGTTTAAAATGCAACTGTCCGTCTTATGGCTCCTGATTATTATGTAACGCCACCAATTTAGAGTAAAGATGCTCAGAACAGTCCCCCTTTGGAGTCTGATGGGGTTTATAAAATAGCCTCGCGCTCCAGTCTTTTTGGCTGGAGTTTGTTCTGGGTCTGGCTCCTCAGCCCAAGCTATCCTTGAATTCTTTTGATGTCTCTCGGAAGTGTCAAGCGGCCCTGAGATGGCAGGTCTCTGTCACAATGCCCAGCTGCACTGATTTCGGGAATTGTTTTTGAAGTCATAAATTCTCAAGGAAGATAAATTGCTTTTAAATTGTCGTAATCGAGCTAAGAACTGTCAAAGCGATTCTAAGTAAAACTTGATGCCTTTGATATGTGAATGACATTGAAAACAGACATAACTAGAAGATTTAGGAAACTAATATGTTCAGATACCTCAGCGAGTCAGATCAAGAAAGTTACTTGGCTGGTTTCCAGAGGAGATGGACCTGCGGCCAGCATAGCCTTCTGATAATACGGATGGCCGAGCATCCAGAGGGGGAAAACTCATATCCTGAATCAGGAGTGGTGGGCACTGGCTGTGCTGGGTTCTGTTTTAATTCTTGTATTTGGAGGTAGAGGTAGGTGGTACTGAGGACTGAGCCCAGGACCTCACGCATGCCAGCGAAGTACCCTGTCACTGATCCCTAATCTAGGTCGAGGTGTGTATGTGTCTTTTAAAGTCTACTCAAAATTTATACACCCTTCACATATGTTACAAATACAACAGCCTGGCCTGGTGGCGCACACCATAATCCCAGCACTGGCGAGGCAGAGAGGCAGGTAGATTTTCATGAGTTCAAGGCCAGCCTGGTCTACACAGTGAGTTCTACAACAAACACTTGTCTCAGGACTATAGAAGAGAGAGAGAGAGAGAGAGAGAGAGAGAGAGATCTGTCTCAAAAAAAACAAACAAGAAAAGACAAAACAAAAAAGCAACCAAGCAAACAGAATATTATATCAACTCTTCCATGTGTGCGTGTGCAACGTGGGGGTGATGGCCCTTGTGCGTGTGTGTGGAAGCCAGAGGAGGAGGGCGAATTGTTTAATTTCTCCACCTTCATTATTTCTTAATAAAAAAATGTATTTACTCAGAAGCATTCAGAATGTCAACAAAACAGTTGCGTGCTTTTTTTTCCTTTTGGATTTTTTTTTTTTTTTTTTTTTGGTTAAAGAATGGTATTGAGCTGATAGACCAATGCTAATCCTCAGATGAGGTGCACCAGAGACAACAGAAGATGGGGGGTGGGGGGAACTACACCAAAAAAAAACTGCTTTAGATTTCCACACCAATAGGCCAGGCAGTGGTGGCGCACGCCTTTAATCCCAGCACTAGGGAGGCAGAGGCAGGTGGATTTCTGAGTTCCAGGACAGCCAGGGCTACACTGAGAAACCCTGTCTCAAAAAACCAAAAAAAAAAAAAATTCCACGCCAATTTACAACCCCCAGACTGCACCAAAGTTAGTGGCTTTTGAAATACCATCCGACAGGACTGTCTGAAGACATACTCGGTAGTGTAGTAACTACATACAAAAAAAGACACTGTATAGTTAAAAAAAAAAAATAATTCCATGGTCTTACATTGCAGTTATTCCTTTAAAAGGAGTGAGATGTGTACAGGGGACTTAAATGCTTTATAGACAAGGGGGAAAAAACTGTGCTAGAACCGACTTCATCATCATCACCGTCACCGGCAGCAGCAGCAGCTTTGGCTTCTTCCTCGGCTTCTTCCTCTTCATCCTCCTCCTCCTCCTCCTCCTCCTCCTCCTCCTCCTCTTTCAGCCATGACCACTCCCCTTTCCACTGCCTCAGTTCCTGTTAGCTCTGTAGGCGGCATTTCCCCTTTAGTCCTGCACCCCCCTTCCCACAGGGCTGCCTGTCGCCACACGATGCTGCCTCACACCTCTCCACCTCTCCCAGTTTCTTCAGCATCAGCAGTGGATAAGCCAGGACGATGCTCTTTGGGGCAGAACAGAACAAGAAGCTGGCAGAAAGAGGCCGCTTGGGTGCGCTGGAACCTTGAACCTCCTTTCGGTCTCTTTGCTGGGATGTAGGTTTCCATTTCTCTTCCATAATGAGTCTAGTCTGCCTTTGCTATGACTTCAGATTTCTCCTTTTTTTTGGCAGACATAGTCCCCGCCTCTCTGAGTTCTTGGAGAGTGCTGAGGAGCTGAGGCGCTGGCAGGAACATCCAGGTGCCGCCCTTCTCCACCTGGCAAGTTTGCACAAAGATGCTTATGAGGACATTTTGTCTCTTGGCTTCTTTGGCGGTGTTCGGTAGCTTTTCCTCTGCAAGGCACAGGGTCGCCCAGTGCCCGATGGACCGGCTCTTAGCCCCCAACCCCACCCCGGTGTCTCTATGGAGCTTAAGGAACTGCAATGCCTGTGGGAATGGGAGCCAGCTATTGTTGACTTTTTTATTTGGTTTTTAGTATTTTGATACAGGGTCTCTCACTCTGTAGCCCTACATACCCTGGGACTCACTCTGTAGACCAGGCTGGCCTCGAACTCACAGAGATCCTCCTGTCTCTGCCTCTCAAGTGCTGGGATTAAAGGTGTGTGCTACAGTGCTCACCTCTTAATCACTATTTTTTCAGTTTTACATGTTTGGGTCTCTCTCTCTCTCTCTCTCTCTCTCTCTCTCTCTCTCTCTCTCTGTGTGTTTGTGTGCACCATGTGTGTGCCTGGTGCCTACAGAGCCAGACAAGGGCATCCGGTCCTCTAGGACTAGAGTTACAGGCAGTTGTGAGTCCTTGGCAAGAGCAGCAAACGCCCTTAAGCACTGAACGGCCTCTTCAGCTCCTAGCTTCATTTTTTAAGATCTCTGGAAGTAGAAGTTGACCTAAACTTGACCTGTTTTGTGTGCATAGTTAGCATTTGAGGTATGGATGCACCGTGAAGCAGGAACCCGGTATGCTGCTCTCTGAGTGTCCTCTTGCTCTTTCCTGCTCTCCTTCCTCCCTCCTCCCTCCTCCCTGAGCAACCATGGCCCCTTTTCTCAACTAATTTCTCCTGCAGAGATCATAGGATAGTGGCTTTCCCACGTGACTCTGACTCAGCACATTTGCTTTGGGAAATGCCCAGGCTGCTTCTCATGCCAGCACTTCTGCTGCAGTTACACATAACTGGTGACCTATGTGGAGAAGAGAGGAGGTCTCCATGGCACGAGTGCAGCACGTTCCATCAACAGTGCTGACATTTATGTTATCTTAGATTGTGTGAGCACATGCCAAGTGCCCTAGGACAAAGACAAGTTTAGCGCTGGGTTCTCTCCTCCCACCTTGCTGAAGCAGGGTCTCTCTTATTTCTGCAGACCAGCTGGTCTATATCTGCTTCCATGAAGTTCTGCCTTTGCTTCTCATGTTACTGTAGGAGCGCTGGCATTCGGGTGTTCTAGTGCCAATTCGGTGTAGGGACACCCAGGTCACGGGGTGCACGGCTAGGGCAGGTCCCACTGAGTCCACCAGCTTTACTTTCATGAGCCTGCCCCATGGTTAATTTTATTTTAATTTTTTTTCTGTTTTTTTTGGTTGTTTTTTTTTTTTTTTTTTCGAAACAGGGTTTCTCTGTGTAGCCCTGGCTGTCCTGGAACTCACTCTGTAGACCAGGCTGTCTTCGAACTCAGAAATCCACCTGCCTCTGCCTCCCTAGTGCTGGGATTAAAGGTGTGCACCACCACTGCCCAGCTCCTGGGTTATTTTTTAAGCAGTGGACAGATTCAGGGGCTGTTTTACTGCATCACTGTTTGTTAGGCCCATTTGTTTTTCTTATCACTTGTTGATATATGGTTGGGTTATTTCCACTTTGGAGATATGAAATATTAAGCTATTATAAGGCTGGGTCTGGTGGTACTGCCTTTAATCCCAGCAGGGCAGGGGCAGGGGCAGGGGCCTGGGCAGGGGCTTCTTGAATTCAAGGCCAGTCTGTTTCATATGGTGAGTTCCATGCCAGCCAGGGACACATAGTGAGACCCTGTCTCAAGCAACAACAAAGGAACCCTTTTCTATCATTGTGTATATGTGCCTCAGTGTGTGCCTGGGGGTGGGGGACAAACAAGTGTGCATGTGTATGTGCAACTGTACATGCGTGTGTGGGAGCACCGATGTGTGTGCCTATGTGTATGCATGTGTGTGCTTGTGTGTGTACATGCAACTGTGCATGCGTGCATGTGCGTGTGTGTACTATGTGCATGTGTATAAATGTATATGTGTGTGTGATTGTGCATGTGTGCACATGTGTGCATGATGTGTGTGTGCCCGTGTGCATAGTGTGTATGGGTCTGTGCACTAGAGAATGTGTGTGCATGTGTGTGTGCATGCCCACATATACATTAGCTAGCCGGGCAGTGGTGGCATACGCCTTTAATCCCAGCACTCGGGATTAAAGCACCCAGGCAGGTGGATTTCTGAGTTCGAGGCCAGCCTGGTCTACAGAGTGAGTTCCAGGACAGTCAGGGCTACACAGAGAAACCCTGTCTCTAAAAACCAAAAAAACTCAACCAACCAACCAAACAAAAAACCAATTACATTAGCTACTTTTCTATTGTGATAAAACACCATGAGCAAGGCCACTTACAAAAGAAGAGCATTTAATTGGGTGTACAGTTCCCAGGGGGTAGAGTTCATGATGGCTTGGTGAGAGTAAAGGCGTCCTGGCAGCAGGAGCAGCTGAGAACTCACCTCTCAGACAAAAAGCAGGGGACAGACAAACCTCTGAGCCCACCTCCAGTGTCACACTGCTTTCAGCAAGGCCACACCTCTTTTTCATTTTTCATTTTCATTTTTTTTAAACAGCTTGATTTCACTAAGCAGCCCCAGCTGTCCTGGAACTGACAGAGATCTGTCTACTTCTGCCTCCTGGGTGCTGAGGTTAAAGACACGTGCCACGGCACCAGTCCTAAGGTCACATCTTCTAGTCCTCCCTAAGCAGACACCGGATGTGGACTGTACGGGCTGGTTTTGTGTCAACACAAGCTGGAGTTATCACAGAGAAAGGAACCTCTCTTGAGGAAATGCCTCCATGAGATCCTGCTGTAAGGCATTTTCTCAATTAGTGATCAAGGGGGGAGGGCCCCTTGTGGGTGGTGCCATCCCTGGGCTGGTAGTCTTGGGTTCTATAAGAAAGCCAGCTGAGCAAGCCAGGAGAGCAAGCAAGCCAGTAAGGAACATCCCTCCATGGCCTCTGCATCAGCTCCTGCTTCCTGACTTGTTTGAGTTCCAGTCCTGACTTCCTTTCGTGATGAACAGCATCATGGAAGAGTAAGCTCAATAAACCCTTTCCTCCCCAACTTGCTTCTTGGTCATGATGTTTTGTGCAGGAATAGAAACTCTGACTAAGACCAATTGGTACCAGGAGTGGGGCATTCCTGTGACAACCTGGCCATGTTTTGGGGAGGACTGTGGAAGGACTTTGGAACTTTGGGCTAGAAGAGCCATTGGGTGTTAAGAGCTCTGTGGGGTGTTGTGTAGGAGCTTGGAAGATAATGTTGAGAACAGTGCAGAAGATGGAGGCCTGGCTTGTGAAATTTCAGAGGGACGATTAAAGACTCTTATCAGGACTGTTGCTAGTTTGATTTAAGATTCTGTGGGTTTGGTTAGCTGGGGTGAAGGATCAGCTGTGATTAACAAGATACCAGAACTACTAAAGCAAAACCATTGAGTTACTGAGACTATTGATGCTGGTTAGCTGGAGCTGGGAAAGTGGTGGTGATTGGGAAGAGACCAGCACCATTGAGGTGAAATCTTCTGGGAAGTGTTTTCTGAGCGCACAGAGGCTGTGTTCCAGAAAAAGTCAGAGTTGTGCTGTGGCTGGTCTTGGTAATGTGGAAGAGTCACCCAGGTAGTACTGATTTTGAAGGCATGAAGGAGTCGTGAAGAGCAGCTGAGGCCTGGGCACTGTGAGAGGCCGTGGAAGGCCATTGGTGAAGGTGCAGCCTCAGTTGCTATTGATGGCCCAGGACTGAAGGGGTCATGCAAAGGAGGTGAGGCTTGGCACCATGAAGAGAGCCAATGAGAGGCTGTTGGTAAACCTAGTTGCAGCGGAAGACAGCAGTGTTTTGGAGATGCACCACCAAGAACTGCAGCAGCGGTGGAGTACAGGCATCTGGAGCCGTTTGTTCTACAAAGGGCAGAGCTGGAGAAGAGACTCAAGCCCTTGGAGGAATCCAGAAGATCGTGAGTGGATCCCAGACATTGGACGGTTGGAGTCTGAGTTTGCTTTTGATTGTGACTATGCCCTGATATTTTCCCTCCTGAAGGAAGAAGCTATTTTAGTGGAGCCCACAGTTAAGAGACTTTGAATTTTTAAAAGACTTTGAATTTTCAGAGATTGGATGTTTAAAAGGGACTGAAATGTTAGTATGTAAGAATTTGCAAAGACTGTGGGACTTTTACAGTTATTTAGATCTTGGGGATGAATAAAGAAGTAAGAGTTGAGGCTTATTGGTGATGTGTTTGTGTGTCAAGTTGACAAGGGGTCAATTGTACTGGCTAGTGTTGTGTGTCAACTTGACACAAGCTGGAGTTATCAGAGAAAGGAGTTTCAGTTGAGAAAATGCCTCCATGAGATCCAGCTGTAAGGCATTTTCTCAATTAGTGATCAAGAGGGGAGGGCCCCTGTGGGTGGTACCATCCCTGGGCTGGTAGTCTTGGGTTCTATAAGAAAGCAAGCTGAGCAAGCCAGGAGAAGCAAGCAAGCCAGTAAGGAACATCCCTCCATGGCCTCTGCATCAGCTCCTGCTTCCTGACCTGCTTGAGTTCCAGCCCTGACTTCCTTTGGTGATGAACAGCAGCGTGGAAGTGTAAGCTGAATAAACCCTTTCCTCCCCCACTTGCATCTTGGTCGCGATGTCTCTTGGAAAGGAGGATAACCTGTCTCTGTTATGCTTAATTGTTGTGCTAAGACACCATGACCAGGGCAACTCATAGAAGAAAGAATCTATTTATAGTTCCAGGGGGTGAGTCCATCCTTATAGCAGGGAGATGGAGGCAGGAGGCAGACATGGTGCTGGAGCAGGAGCTAAGAGCTCACATCTGATCTACAAGCTGGGGCAGGGAAGGGAGGGGCAAAGGTGGGAGTGTGGAAGGAAGGGGGGACATAAGCAAGAGAGCTGACCGGTAAAGGGGTGGGATTTTGAAACCTCAATTCCCACCCGCAGTGGCACACCTCCTCCAGCAAGGCCACACCTCCTAATCCTTCCCAAACAGTTCCACCAAATGGAGACCAAGTATTCAAATAAATGTGCCTATGAGAGTAGTTCTCACTTTAACCACTATTTAACCTGATAAGATAAACCACAGGAAGAGCTGGAGATGTTGGTGACTGAGTCTTTTTTGAGAGAGACAGAGACAGAGAGAGGGGCTGTGTGTGTGTGTGTGTGTGTGTGTGAGAGAGAGAGAGAGAGAGAGACAGACAGACAGACAGACAGACAGACAATGTAACCCTGTCAGTAGTCCTGGAACTCATTCCGTAGACCAGCTGGCTTCAGACTCACAGAGGTCTCCTCTGCCCTCCAGTGCTAGGCTTAAAGGGGTGTGCACTACCCCTGGCTGGTAGCTAAATCTTAAGAAGCCAATGAATAAGTAAAACTGAGTCCCAGGGTTCTACAGAGAGCTTAAGGCCAAGGCATGTTTCTGTTTTTGTTTCTGGTTTGGTTTTGATTTTACTGAAAGTGAGGTTTCTGTGAGATTCCTAAACACTGCTGTTTCATAGCCAGGAAGGAGGAAAGCCCTATGTACTCAGATCATAAGCATGGTTCATTGTTGGTTTAATACTATTTTTTGAACTTTACATGGTTATTTATGTGTATGTGTGCTCATGTGAATGTTGTGCAACGCATGTGTGGGTGCCGAAGGAATCTTAAAGAGGGTACCGGATCCTCAGGAGCTGGGGGCCCTCTCTCCTTCCACTGTGGGACCCAGAGATTGAACTCGGAATGTCCAGTCTGTTCAGCCGGTGCTCTACCCACTGAGCCATCTGACCCACTCCCACCTCACCTTTTGAGATAGGGTTGCTGCTAGTAAACACCAGGATCTGCCTGCGGCCACCATCTTGAGCTGCGGTGGTGGCAAGCACACCCACACCCCGATTCTTATGTTAGTGTGATTTTGGGTGTTAAACTCGGGTCCTCAAGTTTACGAGGCCAGCACATTTGCCAGCTGAGTTCTCTTCCGAGCCCTGTCCCAAGACAGCGTTTCTTCTTTTTCTCTCTTCTTTTCTCTTTCGGTTGTGAGCCCAGCCTTTAACAGCCGAGCCATCTCTCCAGCCCCTTTTTTAACTTTTCATTTTTATTTACTTAGCTATTTATTTATTTATAACTATATTTTTAAACTATTGCGTATGTGCACAAGGGCCCCTGTGTGTGTGCGCGTTTGCACACGCAGGTGCATGTGCCCAGGGAAGCCAGTAGGGGGCACCAGCTCCCCTATCAACTGGGCTACTTTCTCAGCCCTTTTCGATATTTTTTTCAAGTTCTTCTTTTGAAGATTGCGTGTGTGTGTGTGTGTGTGTGTGTGTGTGTGTGTGTGTGTGTAGGACACAGGCATGCATGTCAGGGTACACGTGTAGAGGTCAGAGGACAACTGTGGGAGTCAGTTGTCTCCTTCACTATGCGGGTCCCAGGGATCATAATCAGGTTGTCAAGGCCTTGGCAGCAAACACATTCACCCGCTGAGCTATCTCACTGGCTCTCTACTCTAAAAGTCTTATCTGCAGTACCGTGATGTGCACATGAAGCATAACGACAAGCTTGGACTCAAATCCACTATATCTTGACCCCTGCCTCTACTCTTATGTTAGAGTATTAAGTACAATCCATATCTTTAAGAGATGATGCCTGGTGTGCTGGCTCACATCTAATAATCCCAGCAATTGGAAGACTGAGGTAGGAGAGTGAGGAGTTCAAGGCCAGCCAGAGCCATGTAAGGCCCTGGTTCAACAGTGACAACACATTATAACACATTATTGTAGGTAATTATCCTACAATGTCCTGGTCATTTGTTTATTTTTGAGATAGGGTTTTGCTATATAGTCAGATCTTGAACTCACAATCCTCCTGCCTCTGCCTTTCAAGCTCTGGGATTTGTGGTGTGGGCCACCACGTCCAGCTGCAGTAATTTTAGACGAATTGGAGTTGATTCACGCGTGACCGCTATGAAATGACAGGATTCCAAGCTTGTCTATGTGCTTACCTGTTCCAGTGGGTTTCTACATCCATGAACTTTGTGGTCATAGGAAGTATTCCTTGTTAAGCTGGAGTTGCTTAGAGCGTGTCTCCTGCGTCCAGGATGGTGGTGAACTCACCCAGCTTATGTTTATTTGGAAAGGTAATAGCTTGTTTTCATCTCTTTCTTTCTCTTCTTCTCTTCCCCCACGTTCTCCTCTTCTTCTCTTGGGTGGTGGAGGCTGGACCCAGGGCCACACGTGCTACATAGGCAGTTCCCCACTGAACTGCACTCCAGCGCGCTGTGTCTTTGTTGTTACGGTTTGGTTCTCTTCTTTCAAGATTTTTTCTTTCTTCTCCTTCAAGATGGCTGCTGAGAAACATGCTGAGAGTCTAAAGAGATTTTTTTCCCCCTTCTAGTTTTGGAAAATTTTTTATTTGTCTTTGATAGTAGACAATGTATGTCATGGTGCCCTTTGGGGTCAGCCTTTTAGGGACCTAGGGGCTTCCTAAATCTGGACAGACATTTGACTCAAGTTTGGGAAGTGATTAGTCATTGCGTGCGTGCGTGTGCGTAAGCACACTCATGCACAAGGAGAATATAAGAACATGATGTTCATTTGGAAGAATAAAGGTAAAGTATAGGTGGATAATTGTGCTTTTTTCCAACTGTTGTATAGTTGGGGGAAAAGCTTCCTGAATATCTGGCATAAAATGACGAAGGGAAAGCCGGGCAGTGGTGGCACACGCCTTTAATCCCAGCACTCGGGAGGCAGAGGCAGGCGGATTTCTGAGTTCGAGGCCAGACTGGTCTACAGAGTGAGTTCCAGGACAGCCGGGGCTACACAGACCAACCCCGTCTTGAAAAAACAAACAAAAAAACAAATAACGAAGGGAAAAGACAAGATTTTACGAAAGCCATCTCAGGGCTGTGGAAATTCCTCTTTCTAGTCTTATGTACTTTATAAATATTTAGCCAGAAACAGTGGCTCATACCTGTATTCCTTGCACTTGGAAAGCTGAGGCAGGAGAATCTTAAACTTGAGGCCAGCCTGAACTACATAGTGAGCCCTCGTCTCAGAATACATACAAAGGATGATTTTCAGATGTACGTATTTCATGAATACATTGCTTCAGCCCCATCTCTACTCCTGGCCCAACATGAAAAAGTGGCTTTGCTCGCCTCCTCTCTCCAGCTTCATATTTGGTCTCAGCCCAGGCTCAAAAACAGTGAAGCCAAGTGACTGTGACCCTTCTGCTGCCACATCCAAATTAATAAGGAGGGAAAGTAAAATCCAACTTAAAATATCTTTTAATTGGGTTTAAAATTAATTTAATAAAAAAAAAATTCCAGTTGGGACTGGAGAGATGGCTCAGCAGTTAAGAGCACTGACTGCTCTTTCAGAGGTCCTGAGTTCAATTCCCAGCAACCACATGGGAGTTCACAACTGTCTGTAACTCCAGCTCCAGGAGATCCAACACCCCCCACACAGACACACCTGCAGGAAAAACATCAGTTCCCATAAAATAAATAAAATAAACCATTAAGAAAAGTTTTCCATTTAATTATAAACTGTTTATTGGCCTTTATACACATAAAGTACATAGTGAACTGAATATTTTATGCAAACCCTAGGGAAGTATTCCAAATACAGAATTATGAATCAGGTTCTAATGAGGAAGTATGAGATTTGGTGCCAAAATTCACAACTATGTATCTGTCACAATCGTTTTTGTTCAAAAAATAAACAAAAACAAGCCAGTGTTGCCATGGAAGCACTAAAGTGGGCCATGAAAAAACGCTCTTGTGTAGACAGCAGGGCAGAGTGACACCTCAGCCCCCAGACGTCCCTTATGTTACTCCTAGAAGGATGACAGAACCTAGGACCACGAGGACCTGGCCCAGCACCAGGTCCATATTGAATAAGCGCTTGGTGTTTCCCTGTGATAAATACTGAGTCAGCCACTGCTGGAAGAAGGACGGGCTGCTGTAGACACCGGGAAAATGTCTCCGCCCACAGCCATGTCCGTAACTGGTAATTCCCATCACAAAGTATCTTCTGTGTTCTGGTAGGTAGCACATTAGCGGTCCACCACTGTCACCCTGCCAGAGATCCCAAGAGAGCCTGATTATTTCTTATGCAATCACAAAGCCGAGACAACTTGGCTACACTACAGTCCACCTGCTCTGTGAATATCCCTTCTCAGTATACCTCCAAGGGTAACACACACGGGCTTTCTTTCTTCCTTTACTATCAGGATGAGGCCCGGGAGGGGGGCGCAGGGAGCTTGTGCTTGGCTGGGATGGCTCCAGGCCACATGCACCTTACTAAGATGCCCCCTTAACCTATTAATATAACGTTTTGGGAAATCGGGACAATCTTTTCAGCCTAATATTCCAACTTATACAGGAGGTGTGTCTTCTGCTCAGGTAGAGCTGGAGGATCAATTCATCAGCATAGCCGTGAACCAGAATACTATAAATTAATGTGTTTGGGTCTTACAACACAGTTCCAGGAGAAACAAAAGTTAGGAGGAATACAAACACCTGAAAGCAGTTGTCCATTAGAGTGTTTCCTTTGCTTTCGCATCGTGTGGGAAAGGCTCTGTTCAGAGGTGAGGAAGTACTTCAGTACGTGTGCCCTTTGCTACCGCGCCTTGCCCACAAGAAACGGCATGTCCTCAAGTGTTGAGATTGGCTAATGCAGGCAGGTGAGAGGAAGGGAGGGTTGTCAAAGGTGCCCTGAGTAACCAGCTTCTCAAGGCTTACACAAGACCCAGAAGTGGTGCTCATTTCCTCACGAGGCTGAAGTCATTCTTTCCGTGTCTGGAGGTTAAGGACTGGTTCTGGGTGTCAACTGGGCGGGCACTAAATGGTTACTGAAATACCTATTTTTAAAAAAAGATTTATTTATTTCACTTATATGAGTACACTGTGGCTGTCTTCAGACACACCAGAAGAGGGCATCAGATCCCATTACAGATGGTTATGAGCCACCATGTAGGTGCTGGGAATTGAACTCAGGACCTCTGGAAGAACAAGCAGCCAGTGCTCTAAGCCGCTGAGCTCTCTCCAGCCCTGAAATAACTTTTTTTGATGGTGTTTTGTTTTGTTTTCAGGGAATGCAATTCATTTAAGCCAAAGGCTTCACTGTTTCACTCATAAAGATTTTTAAGGCTGAGAACATGGGAGACATACACCCTAGGTTGCAGGAATAGGAATGCACAGGAAGAGAAGAGTGCAGAGCACGTGTGCGCAGGGCAGGGCACTTGTGCGCAGGGTAGAGCACTTGTGCGCAGGGCAGGGCACTTGTGCGCAGGGCAGGGCAATGTGTTTGGCAGCAGCATAGGCATAAGAGTCAAGCACAAGAGGGGCTGACACGGCATGTTGCTTGGTGGCACAGTATGCACTTAGCATTGAGAACTCCAGTTTCCCATGTGGAAGGAGAAAAAGTCATACAAGATAAGGCAGAAAGGAAATTGGATTTCATAAAAATTGGAAATTAAGGTCCAAATAACATTCTGTACAAGAAACAAATAGCTGGGTATAGGGTTTGTGTCTTGAACCCCAGCACTCTGGAGGCAGATGCAGGCAGAGCTCTGTGAGTTCCAGGCCAGCCTGGACTACACTGTGAGACCTTGTCAAATAACAAATGAGGTCAGTGGCAGAACATTGCTGACATGCCCAGGCCCTGGCGCTGGTCCCCAGTACAAAGCAGCAATGACCAGACATAGCAGTGCAGCAAGAACAAAGTACGGTAGACGGAGCCGGAGGAAATGCTTGTAAAGCACACGTGTAGGCCATGTGTTCAGGATCGGGTAAGAGTGCTTGCTGCCTCAACTGTATACAAAGAAGAAGGTGAGCTTGCTGTGAACAGCAGCAGCCTCTGCCTCCTGTGGGTGGGCACATGGCAGGCGGACGGACTCTGTCCCCTCAGCTGAGACAAAATAACCCTCCTTCCTTCAGTGGCGTTGGGTATGATGAAGTGAGACAATAACTGGTCACAACTACTACACTCTCCAGTCTGGGCAACCCCCAAACAGGAAAATCAAAGAGCCAGTCATGGAAGAGCACATGTTGTATTTCCAAAAATGCCAAGGATGTGGAGGCCTACGGATTAGCATCTGCCTATGTGAAGAGGTGGGTGAGAGAATGAGGTGCGATTTCCTTTTGAGTGTGTGTATGCATTTGTAGGTGTGAGCATATATGTACGTGGAGGTCAGAGGATGATGGCCAATATCTTCACCTGCCACAAATGTCATGGCAAATGAGTAGCAGTCAGGGGACAGCCCCAGCTGTCAGGCTTCTGTCCCTTCTGGCCTGAGGCAGGGTCTCTGTTTTTCCTGCTTCCTTTTCCTGTAGGCTGCTGGGACTCCGGTCTCTGCTTCTTCCCATCTCCTGCACTGGCCTTGGGACTAGAGGTGTGGGGTGTGCTCTGCTATTTCTGTGGGATCTGGGGTCTGCATTCACACAGCAAGCACCAGCTGAGCCATGTCCCCAGTCCTGACCCGTGACTCTTAGATATCTTTAGTGGTGACAAAAAATGTCCTGAAAGTAGACTTGAGGTGAAGACTCAACTCTAAAACTCCACTGAGTCAAACACTGCCAGTGGGTGCATTATGGCTCTGGGTGACAAAGAAAGGAGAGACGAAGGAGACTGGAGAGGTGGCTCACGGACTAAGAGCACTGGATTTTCTCTCAGAGGGCCAGGGTTCAATTCCCAGCACCCATAAGGGTGTAACTCCAATACCAGGGGATCTGACGCCCTCTGCTGACCTCCTCAGGCACTGCAGACACACACAGGCAAACGCACATACATACACACACACACACACACACACACACACGCACGCACACGCACGCACACACATTAAAACACAGAGGAGAAGAAAAGGAGCAGGGGAGGCCCAGATTCAAGAAAGATTTTGCCTGGATGTGACCCTGATAGGGCTAAGAACCAGGAAATCCAATCCAAAGTTTGGATGGTTGAAGAAGGAAAACCAGAATTTTGGATTAAGCCTGATAATTAAGATTACCATTTGCCGGGCAGTGATGGTGCACGCCTTTAATCCCAGCACTTGGGGGGCAGAGGCAGGTGGATATCTGAGTGTGAGGCCAGCCTGGTCTTCAGAGTGAGTTCCAGGACAGCCAGGGCTACACAGAGAAACCCTGTCTCGAAAAACCAAAATAAAAGATTACCTGCAAAAAGCCCTTTTTTTTTTTTTGGTTCCTCCTGGCTTTAGAAAGCATCCAAGTCTTTGATCTTACCCTGCACGAGTCAAAGGTCCCATTTTCGTGACCTGCACAGAATGAAGTGTTAGGAACCACTCCTCCGTAGCTCCTGTCAGAGTTACAAATGTCTCGAGAGATGAAGTGTACTTTCGCCTCTTGTAAAATGGTTGTGCCATTGCCTGTCAGCAGCAGAACAACAAAGCCCTTTAAGTTACGTCTTGATAACTGCAAGCAGCTTTACAGTGCTTTAAAACGGTGTGTAGTCCGTGTGTGCTAACTAACATATGTAATTTTAGCACGCTGGAGGCTTAAGCAGGAGGATTGCTATTGGCTCAAGGCTAGCCTGGGCCACACAGTGAGACTCAGACTCAGAAAATAAAAATGGGGCCAGTGCTGTGTGGAGTGCTGCCTAGCATGCACAAAGCCCTGGGTTCCGTCCCCTGTGTTGCATGAACCATGGGCATACATGTCTATGATCCTAGCACACAGGAAGGAGATGTGGATCATAAATTCAAGGTCGTCCTCAGCTACATAGTAAATTTAAGGACAGCCTGGGCTACATGAGTGAGACCTTGTCTTTAAAAATTAAGTCCCCTGAAAAACTAGACTATAAGCATTTAATGAGAGTCAACCAGTTTCCTTACCGAAGACAGGGACTGAATGGGTCCCTAGAGAGCTATCTGTGTATCATTGAACCAACGTGTTTTCCCCAATGCCCCTGACTCTTCAGAGCGGCTCCCCCCACCCCCAAGGGTCTACCTTTTATTTGGGTTGTGACGTAACCGCCCTGTTCAGAGCTTCTTCTCTACGTTCTGTCTATGGTTTGCCCACTTGAGGCCTTTCATTATATAAATGGGACTGTAGACTACACTGCATTTCTGACTGGTTTATTTCTGTAGAGTAATGTTCTGTGCCAGCATCCCATTCGAGCCCCTGGCTTTTAAATTCCATTCCCTAATTTTTGCTAGAACATAGAAGCAGAACAGACCTGTACATGTTGGTCTACTCCTAGCCATCTTACTAACTGTTCATTCTGGTTCATTCCGGTTTCTCCATATCCTTGCCCAGACTTGGTATTGTGCGTCTTGGGTCGTGACCACCATATTAGATGTGACTTCTCATTGTGCTATCAGTGATGGCAGCATCTCTTCCCTTACTGGTGGCGTGTGTGGTCTGCTTCAGTGAGGCAGCTTTTCAAATCATCAACAAATTTACAACCCAGTCAGCAATACAAGTTCTTCCCAGCTCTCATGGGATCTGTGTAGCAGATGCGTTTCTCTTAGTCAAAAGCTTATCTCACCATTCTCTGAGATGTGTATTTTAAAGAGAATGCATTTGAAAGATGTGTGTGGATGTTTTGCCTACATGGATGTATGTATGCAGGTATGCACACATGTATGCCTGGTGCTGTGGAGTTCAGAAGAGAGCAGTGTGTCCCCTAGAACTCAAGTTATAGATGGTCGTAAGCCACAATGTGAGTTCTAGAAATTGAACCAGGTCCTCTGCAAGAGCAACAAGTGCCCTTAACCCCTGAGCCATCTAAGAGCACACATTTTAAATTTTGACAAATTTATGTATCACATTTACACGCACACGTGCACACATGCAGTGTGGACCGGGACAATGCACATGCCTGTCAGTGCACAGTGGCCAGGGTAGGACTTTGGGTGTCCTGCTTTACTTCTCTGTATCTTAGTCCTTTGAGACTCACACAGCACCTGGGTTACACGGAGTCATGAACGATAAATGGCAACTGCTCTTATATTGTCACTTTATAATAACGGTTGACAACTCATTAGGATGACCACGCCCGCTTTTGGTTAGTTAGTTAGTTACTTAGTTAACTAGTTAGATGGTTGGTTAGTTTGATTTTAAGACAGGGTCTCTCTATGTAGCCTGGCTAGCCTGGCACTTGCTATGTAGACCAGTCTGGCCTTGAACTCACACAGATATGTGCTTCTGCCTCTCGAGTGCTGGGATTAAAGATGTGCGCCAGCTGGCCAGTTATTCCTGCTCGCAGAGTTAGGACACGGCAAGGCTGGTTTAGGACTACGGTCTATCGTGACGTCCTTTTCCTATATGATGATGCTTTCCTTATCTTCCTTCAGAAGTGCCCAAGAACAGGGCTGCAGAGGCGGCTCGGTGCTTAAGAGCATCGACTGCTTTTCCAGAGGACCTGAGTCCAATTCCCAGCAACCACATGGTGGCTCAGGACCCCTTATAAGGGCAAGACACCCTAAAAGGGCATCTGGTCCTCTCTTCTGGTGTGTGGGCATACATGCAGCAGAGCACTAAGACAATCAATCAATCAATCAGTAAATGGAAAGTGCTGCAGAAAACCAGTAATTTACCAAGTGTTCCCTAAAACCCTTTCCTCCCAAACCGCTTTTGGTCATGTGACTTATCACAGCATTTGACAGGCAGCTAGGACAGCCTTAACCTCCTGGCCTGTCCAACAGAAGGGTGGCAGCGGCAGTGGCAGGGGGTGGGGGGAGACACACAGCAGCATTTGCAACAAGGCTGCTGAGGGAGCAGGAGTCTGAGACACAGACTTGTCCAGAAGCCTGCTGCTATTACCAAAGATGGGGATTGCCTGTTCCCCCCTGTCAGGTGTATGATCAACAGTTAGCGCCTGTGTGAGGCAGAAGCCACAGGCGGTCACCCTGCCTGACCCTGCACAGGGCATTAGATGAAAAACACAGTAAAGAGAATCCTCAGACCCTCAACTTCTGATTTTCATCAAGGCTGCATCCTGGGCAGCAGGACACCAGGTTGCCGCTCTCAGGTGTGAAATTAACCAGGGTTCCTACACACTTCTACTTAGGCAAAGAACTTTCTCTCTCCAAAAAGGAGAAAATACAAAGTAAAAATGTTCCTTTCTATGATTTACAAGAATCAGTTGTTTAGCTCTGGGGTCAATAAAGAGGTAAAAATAAGAAAAAGTATAAACCAGGGCAGGAGTAAAACCTAGCGGTTTGCTGCTTGCCTAGTGTGCGCACAGCGCTGGGTCAGACCCCGGCACAGTCAACCAATCAATCCGTGGCCCAGGAGAGTTGAACACAAGGGTATTTGTATGTGAATGGACCCCTCCCTCAGTATGTCAGTCGGACTCAGACTATGATTACCTTCTTCTTTGGTTCTTCCCCAGCCACTTATAAAACACGTAGTGTTTTGGTCGAGTCTTTGGAAAACACCAAAAGGTAGACAAATGGGCTGAATATGGTCGTTATACCTCACGGCCCTCTTTAGACGGAACAGGGCGATATCATTTACGAACGTCTCCATAATGAAATCTGGTGGGATGAGGATGGCTGTTATTCGTATATTCCTGCTGTGGTAGCGGCCCCGGGTGAGGTCATTGGTCCCCATCACTGCTCTCCACTTCAGAGGATCTCTGAAAGGAAGCAAAGACCCAGAGGTCCAATTAAATAATTCTCCATTTTCCCCTAGACAGCCCCTGGATATTGGACTAACAACAAAGTTTTAAGTGTATTTCCGAGAGAGATGGGCAGGGCAGGAAACTCAGAACAGACTCCAGTACATGAGAACTTCCTGCTGGGCTCGCTTTTAATCCCAGCACTTGGGAGGCAGAGGCAGGTGGATTTCTGAGATTGAGGCCAGCTTGGTCTACAGAGTGAGTTCCAGGACAGCCAGGGCTATACAGAGAAACCGTGTCTCAAAAAAGAAAGAAAGAAAGAAAGAAAGAAAGAAAGAAAGAAAGATGTCACAAGTCATGTTTAATTAATTCACGCTAATAAAGATCATTAAAAGAAGTAAGTTTAAAACTTGAAGCTGGGTGATAAGCATGTG
>JADRCH010000545.1:397812-473765 GCA_019843965.1 Rhynchomys soricoides | reverse complement strand
GAAGATACCATAGAAAACATTGAAACAACCATCAAAGAAAACATAAAGTGCAAAAAGCTCCTAATCCAAAATATCCAGGATATCCAGGATAAAATGAGAAGACAGAAAGTGAGGATAATAGGTATAGAAGAGAGTGAAGATTCCCAACTTAAAGGACCAGTAAATATCTTCAAGAAAATTGTAGAAGAAAACTTCCCTAACCTAAAGAAAGAGATGAATATAAATATATAAGAAACCTATAGAACTCCAAATAGATTGAACCAGAAAGGAAATTCCACCCGTCCCATTAGAGTCAAAACACCAAATACACGAAATAAGGAAAGAATATTAAAAAAGCAATAAGGGAAAAAGGTCAAGTAACATATAATGCAGACCTATCAGAATTACGCCAGACTTCTCACCAGAGACCATGAAAGCTAGAAGATCCTGGGCAGAACTCATAGAGACTTTAAGAGAACGCAAATGCCAGCTCAGGCTGCTATACCCAGGAAAACTCAATTATCACAGACGGTGAAACCAAAATATTCTATGACAAATCCAAATTTGTACAGTATGTTTCCACAAACACAGCTCTACAAAGAATAACCTGGAAAGCTCCAACTCAAGGAGGGAAAAAGCAAGAAAGTAATCTTTTAACAAACTCAAAAGAAGACAGCCACACAAACATAAAAATAACATCAAAAATAATAGGAAGCAACAACCACTATTCTTTAATATCTCTTAACCTCAATGGACTCAATTCTCCTATAAAAAGACATAGACTGACAGACTGGGTCCATGAACAGGACCCAGCATTTTGCTGTATCCAGGAAACGCACCTTCATGTTAAAGGCAAACACTACCGCAGAGTAAAGGGCTAGAAAACAATTTTCCAGGCAAATGGCCCCAAGAAACAGGCTGAAGTAGCCATTCTAATATCATATAAAATCAACTTTCAACCAAAAGTCATCAAAAAAGATAAGGAAGTACACTTCATACTCATCAAAGGAAAAATCTACCAAGAAGAACTCTCAATTCTGAAAATCTATACCCCAAATGCAAGGGCACCCACATTCATAGAAGACACTTTATTAAAGCTCAAAGCACACATTGCACCTCACTCAATAATAGTGGGAGACTTCAACACCCCACTATAATCAATGGACAGATCATGGAAAGACAAACTGAACAGAGACACAGTGAAACTAACAAATGTTTGAACCAAATGGATTTAATAGATATCTACAGAACATTTCATCCTAAATCAAAAGAATATACCTTCTTCTCAGCACCTCATGGTACTTTCTCCAAAACTGATCCTATAATTGGTCACAAAACAAACCTCAACAGATATAAGAAGATTGAAATAATCTCATTCCTCCCATCAGATCACTATGGAATAAGGCTGGTCTTCAATGGCAACAACAACAACAACAACAACAACAGAAACCCCACCTACACATGGAAGCTGAACAATACTCTACTCAATGATAACTTGGTCAAGAAAGAAATAAAGAAATTAAACACTTCCTAGAATTTAATGAAAATGAAAGTACAACATACCCAAACCTATGGGATACAATGAAAGCAGTGTTAAATGGAAAACTCATACCTCTGAATGCCTCCAAAAAGATACTGGAGAGAGCATATACTAGCAGTTTAACAGCACTCCTAAAAGCTCTAGAACAAAAATAAGCTAATACACCCAAGAGGAGTAGAAGGCAGGAAATAATCAAATTAAGGGCTGAATTCAACGAAGTAGAACCTAAAAGAAATATAGAGTCAACGATACAAGGAGCTGATTTTTTGAGAAAATCAACAAGATAGATATATCCTTACCCAGACTAACCAGAGAGCACAGAGACAGTATCCAAACTAACAAAATTAAAAATGAAAACGGAGATATAACAACAGATTCTGAGAAAATTCAAAAAATCATCAGTTCCTACTTCAAATGCCTATATGTAACAAAACTGGAAAATCTGGATGAAATAGACAAATTTCTAGACAGATACCAAATACCAAATTTAAGTGACGATCAGATAAACCATCTAAACAGTCCAAAAAACCCCTAAGGAAATAGAAGAAGCCATTAAAATTCTCCCAACCAAACAAAGCCCAGGACTAGATGCGTTCAGTGCAGAATTCTATCAGACCTTCAAAGAAGACCTAACACAAATACTGTTCAATCTATTCCAGAACATTGAAACAGAAGGAACACTACCCAATTCATTCAATGAGGCCACAGTTACACTGATAACAAAACCTCACAAAGACCCAACTATAAAAGAAAATTTCAGATCAATTTCCCTTACGAATATCAATGCAAAAATACTCAATAAAATTCTTGCAACCAGAATCCAAGAACACATCAAAACAATCATTCAAGTAGGCTTCATCCCAGGGATGCAGGGATTGTTCAATACCTGGAAATCTATGTGATTCACTACCTAAACAAACTCAAAGGAACAAACCACATGGTCATTTCCTTAGAAGCTGAAAAAACATTTGACAAAGTTCAACATCCCTTCATGATAAAAGTCTTGAAAAGATCAGGAATTCAAGGAGCATACCTAAACATAGTAAAAGCTATATACAGTAAACCAGTGGCCAACATCAAACTAAATGTAGAGAAACTCGAAGCAATACCACTAAAATCAGGGACTAGGCAAGGCTGCCCTCTCTCCCCCTATCTATTCAATATAGTACTTGAAGTTCTAGCTAGAGCAATCAGACAATAAAAGGAGGTCAAATGGATAAAAATTGGAAAGGAGGAAATCAAAATATCACTATTTGCAGATGATATGATGGTATACTTAAATGACCTGAAAAACTCCACCAGAGATCTGCCACAGATGATAAACACCTCCAGCAAAGTGACCTTTGTCCAGTATCTTAATATTGTTAAGATACAATATTAACTCAAGCCCATCAGTAGCCTTCCTATCCTGGAAGGATAAACAGGATGAGAAAGAAATTAGGGAAATGACACCCTTCAGAATTGTTATAAACAATATAAAGTATCTTGGTGTGACTCTAACCAAACAAGCGAAAGATCTATATGACAAGAACTTCAAGTCTCTGAAGAAAGAAATCGAAGATCTCAGAAGATGGAAAGATCTCCTATGCTCATGGATTTGCAGGATTAATATAGTTAAAATGCTCATCCTGCCAAAAGCAATCTACAGATTCAATGCAATCCCCATCAAAATTCCAACTCAATTCTTCATAGATCTAGAAAGAGCAATTATCAAATTCATATGGAATAACAAAAAACCCAGGATAGCAGAAACTATTCTAAACAATAAAAGGATTTCTAGGGGAATCAGCCTCCCTGACCTCAAGCTGTACTACAGAGCAGTAGTGATAAAAACTGCATGGTATTTTTTACAGTGACAGGCAGGTAGATCAATGGAATAGAATTGAAGACCCAGAAATGAACTTACACACTTACGGTCAATTGATCTTTGACAAAGGAGCTAAAATCATCCAGTGGAAAAAAGAAAACATCTTAAACAAATGGTGCTGGTTCAAATGGCAGTTTACATGTAGAAGAATGCGAATTGATCCATTTCTATCTCCCTGTACAAAACTCAAGTCCAAGTTGATCAAGGACCTCCACATAAAACCAGATACACTGAATCTAATAGAAGAGAAAGTGGGGGAAAGTCTTGAACACATGGGCATAGGGGAAAAGTTCTTGAACAGAACACCAATGGCTTGTTCTCTAAGATCAAGAATTGGCAGATGGGACCTCATAAAATTACAAAGCTTCTGTAAGGCAAAGGACACTATAAATAGGACAAAACAGCAACAGTGTCCTCTGGCCTGACTTTACTATGCTCCCAGAGACTGATTACCAACCAAAGAATACACATGGAGGGACCCATGGTCCTGTGCACATATGTGGCACAGGAGGGTCTTGTTAGACATCAGGGGGAGGAGAGGCCCTTGGGCCTGAGGGTGTTACATGTCCCAGTATAGGATGATGCCATGGAGGGAAGACTTGAGTGGGTGGGTGGTTGGGGGAATACCTCCATAGTGGCAGGGGAGGGAGGAGGGAATAAGGAGGTTCCAAAGGGGAGATCTGGAAAGGGGGAAACATTTGAAATGTAAATAAAGCATCAAAAAATTTAAAAAAATAAGAAAGAAAAATTCTCTTAATGGCTAATATCCCATTGAAATAATCTATTTTTAATTGGTTAATGCCAGTTATCTCCTTAATTCCAGAAGTGTGGTTTTTGTTAAATAGTGTGCACCAGTGTTTGGACCATATATGTTTAGGATTGTAATGGCTTCTTGGTTAACTATTCCTTTGATTAGAACAAGGTGTTTCTGTTTATTTTATTTTAGTTTTTGATTAGTTTTAGTTTGAAGTGTATCTTTTGATATTATAATAGCAACAATTCCTGGTGACAGTTTTTTATTGGTCCCATTTGCTTGGAGTACTTTTCCATCCCTTCCTTTTGTGGTTTGGCCTACCTTTGAATTTTCTTTCCTACTTTTTATATCTTTACTGATTTCCATTTTCAAATCCTATATTGATTTATTCATTTATTTTTTTTTTATTTTTGCCTTTTCAAGATAGGTTCTGTATACATTGGCTGTTCTGGAACTTTCTCTGTAGACCAGGAGGGCCAGAAATTCAGAGATCCACCGTCTCTGCCTCAGAAGTCCTGAGATTAAAGCATGTTCTAGCATACCTGGCAAGAGAAAACTTTTATGTGCACTTAAAGTTTACTTATTTTATTTTGTATAAGTTTTACACATGTTAAGAATGTTTAGTATTAGTTAATGACAGAAGTAATTAGAGAACAGGTTTCTGATGGTCACAATTTCTTGAAAACAAAATGTCTTTTTCTATTCAGGTGGTTGGCTTTTCAAAAGATGCCCTTGGGGGAAAAATCAGATCAACTAACAATATGCCAAATTACTCAGATAAATTAAATTCACTAGTCAGTTGATAAATAAATTATCCTATCAAAGTAGACTTGTTATAACAATAAAAGTTCTTAAAACTAGAAGGCTAGATGAAAAAACGTTAAAGTTGTGACTTAAAAAAAATACATAAAACCTTACTGGTAGGGAATACAGAGAAAGAAAGCTAGAAACCACGAAGTGAGTGGTTTCTGATTGTCTCTTAAGCCTCTGGAGTAGCTTTATGCTATTTTTTCCTTGGCTGCATCTCAATAAGAATTGTACTGGACTTTTGACATTCAGAGCTATAAGATGATGATCTGTACTGCCTTAAGCTACTAATCTGCAGTAACTTCTTATGGCACCAACTGGAAACTAACAGTGTGTTATTTAGTGTCACAGTCGACTCCCTCCTCCAGTGTTGGAAAACTGAGGTTATGCATACTATCTTACACCTTTTCTCAGGTTATTTGTTATAATTCTGCAAGAAAACAATCCAAAATCATAGGTGTTATCTTTCATCTGGTATCATGATCAAGTCTTCTTCATGCTGAATCAAACTGCCATGAGATGACCAGATAAACCTGCAGAGAGAGGGACTGGGATAAGGTATAATTGAAATACTCTGTTGACAATGGAGGTATCTAGACTGATTTTGGTGAGCTGAAGCCCAGAAAAGTCTTTATCAAAAAATGGAAGTATTCCATCTAAGACCCTCAATGAGTCTACCAGCATGCTGCCTCCTCAGGTAAAACTCCTTGTGTCTCTCCATAGCATCTTCTAAACAGCTACATATTACCATTTGATATTCTAAACTTTATTTTTGTATCTGTCTCTCATGATTGTATGGTCATCATTTTGAGTATGAGGGCTAGGTCATTCACTTATTTAAGTTCTATTCCTTGATACCATTTTAGGCTTAATCATGCACATCAGATGGGTAGATGAACATATGGATAGTTGTTAAGCACAAACTTTCCAGTGCCGAAGTCTTAGACACTGATAATCTACATTCTCAAGACCAAAGAGTCTGGACACAATTGGGCAGTGTACAGAGATTGTGTAAAATGTATTCTTCATGGCATATTTAATTTAGGAACCCCAAGTAACTTGAATTTATAGCTTTAGTAAACCTTTGCTAAAATCCTTTAGTCACACTGGGAACTTTGATGTCTTGATTTGACAGTGTATTTATTCTCCAGTTCTCTCATCTTCCATTATGTCTTCATATTAGATTAGATTTTATGCTCTCCCATAACAATCATTCACTTAACTATATCCCCAACTCTTGGTCTTTTATGTTTTCCTGTTCTACTGGTACAATATTAATCAACTATAGGTAAATAAGCAGCTATTTATGTAGAGAAGAAGAAACAATCACACTGATGGACTGATCCATTTCCAACTGAAAAATTCAGGTGGAGGGAAAACAAACTTTCACATTCATGGACTAAATACTCAATATACCTAACTCATTCCTTTTCAATTTGAAAGATACCAGCTGCAGCTGCATTGGGAAGCACCTTGGGCACTATGGTTTGGATAATAGGTGGTTTCAAAATGCACACTATGGTCAATCTGAAGTGAATTCTGGAAAGGCTAATATGCAAAGAATCTTCCTTTTCCTACTTTTATATCATTTCAGAGAAAAAAAATTAAAGATTTTGTTGCTTGTTTCTTTACACATAGACCCTAATGGAAATAAATTATCATATATGTTTACACAGCATAGTCACTAAATGCCTGTGACTATAGAACAATCCTCTAAGGACCAGTGTGATCTTTTCCTTCCCTATTATGTCACACAGAAATTGTTTTCAGACCATATCATGGTCTCTGGTACCAATTATGTATGTAGTGCTTAGTCCTAAATAAATCTCTAGGGAAAACTTTAGTCAGAGAGTTAGCATAGGAGAGACCAACAATTTCTCATTATTTAGAGTAGAAAATAATTTAATTTATATAGTTTCATATTAAAACATTACTGAAAAGGTCTAAACTAGTAGAATTTATGAGGCTTCCATTAAATTTTCAATTTAAAAAATCTTACTGCCACAGGTTCTTGTTCTTTCATCACTCAGGAAAATTGAAGACTGTGAAAATACTGCACATTTTTAATGTGGAGTATCCTTGTCAATAGATTGCTAAAAGATAACAGTCATTGTCTAAGATATAATTTAGGTTATCTTCCAAATTGGCTGGGTTACTGTTCACTAACAGAAGAACCACAAAAGATTCCTGTTGGGAACAGCATCCTTTCAACACCAGCTCCACTGGTTTAAACCTGTAGATTTCTGTAGAGAAGGAAACTGTCTTTCAGACTGACATTATGGATGGCAATGTTATCCTCCTTCAAAGGATTCTAGAAACATCTACCATTTTAATTCTAAAGGTTGCATTCAAAGAACACAGGACTTAGATGAAAATACTTGTACTTACAGTTGTAAAAATAAATGGTGGCTAGTAAAGGGATAAAGAAAAAAACAACACAAAGTGTTGCTATCTTAGTGAATCCATTATTTTTTATACTGAAAAGACTTGTTAATGAGATGGCAAAATTAATAAGTCTACAATATTATAATATAATCTTAAATTTACTTAGTACATTGTCATTCACCTATAAGAGCAGACTTCATTATACTGGACCACCAATGTGTTTTAGCCATCTGCTTTCTCCTGGCCTCTTTAACCTCCTTGTTTCTAAGACTGTAGATGAGTGGATTCAACATGGGTATCACCACTGTGTAAAACACAGACACCACTTTGTTCTGGTCTGTGGAGTAGCTGGACTGAGGCATAACATAAATGAATGTGATGGTCCCAAAGAACAGAGTGACTGCAGTGAGGTGGGAGGTGCAGGTGGAGAAGACCTTCTGGCAGCCTTAAGTAGAGCGCATCTTCAGGATTGACACAAGGATGTAGACATGAGACGGAGCAATTATAAACACAGTGACCACAATGATAGATCCCGAAAAGATTGCTGGAATGACTTCAAAAGAAAAGTTATGAGAATAAGAAAGCTTCTAAAGTGGTGAATAGTCACAAAAAAAGTGATTAACTTTATTTGGTCCACAAAAGGACAGATTTAAGGAACAACCAGTAAATATCCAAGCATTCATCTATCCACCTAGGTAAGAAGCTCCGACTAGGAGGATACAGATTGTGGAGGACATCTGTGTTGAGTAGAGCAAAGGTGAGCAGATGGCCACGTAGAGATCATAGGCCATGGAAGCTAGCAAGAAAGATTCAGATGTACCAAATGCCACCACAATACAGAGTTAAGCCACACAACCAGCCACAGGGATAAGTTTTCCCTTTCTGAGAAACCCCTTAGCATGATGGGTGTGACTGAGCTGGAGTAACCAATGTCTAGGAAGGCCAAATGGCTAAGGAAAAGGTACATGGGGGTTTGAAGCTGAGGGCTGGTTCTGATTAGCACAATTATGTTCAAGTTACCCATTAAGGTAACAGCATAGATGATTAGAAACATAATAAATAAAATGACACTGACTGTAACATCCTCTGTTAACCCTAAAAGAACGAACCCTGTCACAACTGTGTAGTTTCTAGTCTCCATCTCTGTCAGGAAAGAAAAATGAGAAACTGTTAGAATGGAATACAGTATTGTCACTTGAATATTGTTTTCATTATATAGAATAGTTACATGTATGCAGGAACATGCTGTTGTGTGATACCTCATGAAAGTACTTCAGCTTATAAAATTCAACAATTCATTGAATTTTCATTCATAATTAGAAATAGTTCAAAATTAGAAAAATTTGTTTCTTTGATATAGTTAAATCATATGTACCTCATGGTTGCTAGTTTGCATTTTAGTGAGCAATAAAGATCCACTGAAATGGGGAAAAATATCTTTTCTTTCTAAAGATCAGTAACAAGGCAGGTGAATTTAGGACTTGACTTTATGACTGACAACCTGTGGAGTTTTAGACAATTGGCATACAAAACACAAAACCCACCATTGCTTCATCATAAGGTACTTCAGCATGTGCCTCATAGAATTCTTATTTTGAATAAGATGAATATATACAATAATACTATGTATTGAGCATAGCTGAATGTGGGACAAATTATCAATGCTTTAATACAACCAATACTTAAATTGTAATACAAAAATGAGACATAACTATGATGTATCAACAGGAAGGAAAAACTATTACCTGTCTGTGTCTGTGCCTCAACAAGGACAAATGGCAAGGAATTACCAATTGTAAGGCAAGGTTACGTTTATGAGAAACAATGCCTTTTGGGATAAAATCCCTCGAGTACTTGTCTTGCTTGTTAAAATTCCAATGATAATCCATCTGGACTGTGAAAACTACAGATGCTTGTGTTCACATAAATATGCATTATCTACTAGTTACTGTTCATGTGCATCAACTTTTTTTGGTGAAAACCTTTCATGGATTCCTAAAACCTATTCTAACTTTCTTGGAAGTGGCAAAAGTGAACAAGGATGCATTATGTAGAATCAGTTTCAACTCAAAGTTGAAAACTTTCAGGAAATAATTGTTTTTATTCCTCTCTGGATGAAACTATCTTTGTTTTTTAGTTAAATTTTCAGTTTTAAGTAGTTGCTATCCTAATATTAAATTTGACAGATTTATGAGAAAATAAAACTACAGGTCATTACTCCTGTTGAATATAAATATAAAACTTTTCCACAAAGTACCTAGCAAAGTGAATTCAACAACAGAAGACCAGATACTCTAAGTTTATATATAACATGTAAGAATGCTGTAGCATATGCAAATCAATGTGATACAAAATGAATAATAAAAATCACTGAACTATCTCAATAAATACAAACAAGGCCTAGGATACAACAAGCACTTTTATAATTTGGTTTCTCAAACAGCAATGTCTGGAAACAATAACTTCTTTCATTATAATAAAAGTTGCATATTATCACCTCATAACAAACATTATACTTACTGGTCAAAACTTGATGCCTTCACCCAGTAAGACAGTGGGGAAAAGTGTGTTCATTTCTGATACTTGAATTCATAATAGTGCTGAAACTCTTAGCTTGGATAATTGGACAAAATATAGTAAAAGAAACATGTAAGAAAAGTAGGAGAAGTTGATTTTCTTTGAATATCTATGACTTTTTATATATATAAAAAAAACACAAAAAATTTGCTCAAAAAACTAAAATGCATCATTCAAAGTTGTATACCTTGTAACCAAACAACCAAGTTGGTTGTTTTTCTGTAGAGGGACTATGAACTACTTGAGTGTTGAGAACAATCAGGTGCAGAGGAAGGAAGCCCCATGTGCCGGCCCCGGGGCGCTGTGGCTCTGGGTGGGACAGGACACATGGGATGTGGCTGCGCATCTTCCCCCACGGTCCAATGGGCAGGTTGGGGAACTGTGGTAAGCCTCTGCTGGCTCTGCCCATGGGTGGGCGAGGGGACATTCCTGGGAACAAGCGGCAGCCATCTCCATGGGTTCTCTAGCTTGGGTCTCGGGGACTTGGGGCACAGGGCTAACTGCTTAGGCTTCTGTGAAAGGGTACCGTCTAGGAGTGCTGGGCTTCCCACGTTGAGAGATTAGCTGCGGCTGGCGGGTCCAGATGAAGAGACAGCTCATAATTCTAAGACGTTTATTTTCATCATGTGGAAAGTGGCATGGATGGAACTCCTGCCTCTCCCAGAGTGGCAGGGCAAATATAGTAACTGGGAAGGGGCGTGGCTAAGCCTCTAGGTGTCTCACTAATATTGGGATGGCTTGGGGCTGTGTAGCCATGCCTCTACTGGGGTGTGATAAGTGACAGTGGCTGGAACCAAAAAGCCTCCTGGGAGTTTTGGCATAACATTTCCCGTCCCTTGCAAATTACTTTGAGGGGGCTCCCAAAGTTTGCCTGTGCTCAACCAGTGTGCTAGACTGCCTGCCAGATCACACTTGAGAAGGAAATTTAGAAAAGAAACCCATTTCTAAGAGCTTAAACAAAGATGAAGCACACAGGAAAAAATTAACACAGGAAGGCTTTGCACTGACAGCTTCAAGAAAGTGATGAATAAAACTGCCACAGATGTGAATTAATGGTGTAACATTTTTTGGCTCATGCACTAAGAGATTTAATATTGTTAAATGTTAACAATTTCCAATGTAATTATAGAGCTACACAAACCCTTCCAAAACCTTGAAGACGTTCTTTATATAAACAGCAATATAAACTCAAAAATTCATATTCACTCACAAAACACTCAAGATAGTCAAAATTATCTTGAGAAACAACATAGCTGAAGTGTCACAATTGTTGTTTCAAAGTATATTTATTTTTGGTTGTGAACCTAGCTTTTAATGGCTGAGCCATCTCTCCAGACTTCCAAAGTATGTGTCAAAGCTACAGACTTGGAGAAGGGACTGAAGGAGCTGAGGGAGTTTGCATCCCCAGGGAGGCAGCAACAGTGGTAACTGGCCTGACCCCTGATACTTCTGGAGACTGATTCACCAAAGAATACACATGGAGGGACCCATGGTGTTGGTCACATATGCTGCAGAGGAGGGTCTTGTTATCTGTCAGGGGGAAAAGAGGCCCTTGGGCCTGAGGGTGTTAGATCCCCCAGTAGAGGAGAATGCCAAGGAGGGAAGACGAGAATGGGTGGGTGGGTGAGTGGGAGAATACCCCATAGTGGCAGGGGGAGGGGGGAGGAAATAGGGAGATTCCAAAGGGGAGAAATGGAACAGGGAAACATTTGAAATGTAAATAAAGTAGGAAAAAAAATAAAAAAATAAAAAAAAATCAGTTAAATTAAAAAAAAAATAGAAAACAAAAGAAAAGAAAAACAAAAAAACCACAAAACGATATGGTGCTGGCTTAAAAAGGATACAGAGACCCAGGAAAGAATGAAGAAAGATCTCTGCCAGCCCTATGAGTCCTTGTCAGTTGATTCATGTGGTGTCCCTGATTCCACTGGTTCCTCACTCCTTCCTCTCTATCCTCCACAGGAAATCTTGCTCTGCATATATGTTTGTCTGTGGGACTCTGCATCTGTTCCTACCAGTTGCTGGATGAAGTCTCACTTTGATTTCTTTGATGGACATTATGCTTGGCTCTAGTCCCAGAACGCTGTGCAGGCAAGACAAACTATAGGTCAAAGGTTTTTGTGGCTGAGTTGGTGATCTAATCCATTCACTTGAGGACTTGCCTGATTTCAGAAGATAATCAGTTCAGGCCCTGTGTCCTCCATTACTAGGAATCTTTGCTGAGGTTACTTTTATAGATTCCATGGAGTTTGCACTAGGTTTCCACCTCACTACTAAAATACCCCCAATATCAATCCTTTCTCCCAGTATTTTATCTCTTCCACCATCTGATCCCTCCCATTCCCACCCCTACCTCCCCCCCCAAACATTTACAAAAGTGATCTGGGAGCCTATAGGGGTCTGATATAGGTCCTCTGCATATATGTTATGGCTGAGTAGCTTGGTGTTCTTGTGGGAAACTTGCTGGTGGGAGTGGGGGCTGTCCCTGACTCCTTTGCCTATTTGTAGGACTCCTTTCCCTTTACTGGGTACCTTGTCCAGCCTTGATGTGATGGTATGTTCCTGGTCTTATTCTACCTTTCTATGTAGTGTTTGATTGCTGTCCCTAGGAGGCTGCTATTTTCTGAGGGGTGGGAAAGGAACAGTAGATCTGGGGGAAAGTAGAGGGGAGAAGCTAGGGAAAGTGGGGAGAGAGAATAATAATAATGAAAAGAATAAGGTAATAATCTCAGATATAAACTCTCATCTATATTCTGAGTAATCTTTGAAGATCATGTCATTATCACATAGTAGATAATGTAATTTCTCATTAACACATGCCTAAGAAAACTAAATAGATAAATGTAAAAGGATGAAATCCAACCTTAGCCTTATACCATATAAAAAAATCAACTGAACTGGATTGATGTTAGACTTGAAACCATAAATAACCTAGAATCATACACGGGCAGCTAACATTTGTGTGAGGAGCTATTTCTTGCATATGAAACTTAAAGATACAAATAAGAAAACCAAAACCAAATCAGATTCCATCAAGGCAAAAGCCTTCCCAGAGGAAAGAGAAGGCTTAAGAGAAGGAAGCAACAGCCATGGAACTTGAAAATATTTACAAATCACATATCCTAAAAGAGTTACTTTGCAAAACAATAAGAAAAGAACTCTCTGAACTGAAAAAGTCATGATTTATAAATAGAGTGGAGCTGGAGAGATGTCTCAGCAGTTCAAAGCCCTAGCACCCACTTGGCAGTTCATAACTGTCAGTTAACTCTAGTCCTATGGGACCTGACATCCTTTTCTGGTTTCCACATATACACCCAGGTAAAAGACTCATATACATAGCATAAATAAATAAATTAAAAAATAAAAATGGGCTAAGAAATTGAACAGATATGTAAATAACCAGTGGATATAGTGAAAAAACTTTTAGTGTCACTAATTATAGCGAAAGTGTCAATTAAAACTTCAATTACATATTTTCTATATTTCTCACGATGACTATTGCAAAAAAGCCAGTGTTGTTTCATTTATGTGGAGTATATAATAATCTGTGTTGTAGATAAGGGTGTAAAACAGTGCAGCCATTACAGAAAAGAATATACAGTTCTCTTTTAAAAATTAAGAATGAAACCACCAGGTAAGACAACAATTCGTCTTCTCAATATTTATTCATATGGATTAAAATCTCTATTTTTAAGCACTATTGATACTTTTTATCAGATACAGTACTCATCACAACAACTAAAATTTAAAAAATAACATCCAATGCTCCTCAACAGATGAATAGATGAAGAAAATGTGGTATGTTTATACAACAGAATATCACTCAATCTTAAAGCAGAAGGAAAGTACAAATACCATAGCATGATGCACAGTCCCTGGGGACATCATGCTAAGTGAAATAAACTATCACAGAAGAGCAAGTGCTGCATGGCTCAAAGTAATATGAGTTCTTTAAAACAGACAAGTGCACAAACCCAACAAGTGGAATTGTGGGCCTTGAGTTTGAGGGTAGGGAAAGTATTTTATTTTCCTTCCTAATCCATGGGCATAAATTTTCAGCCAGGAAGAATTAATCAATTTTACAGATCTGCTACTACATAACCTTATATCTGTGGTTAACCATCCTTTCTTATAGACGTAAAATTGGTTTAAAAGGATAGAGCACATGTGATGGTCTTAGCATGGTAAAATAAGAACTCTAAAAAGATTTGTTATTCGTTCATTTGATATGGATAGAATGATGTAAATGGCAATCTTCTGTGTTCTAAAAATTAGGCAGAGGAGATGCCTCCTGTGGGGTAGTTATAGAACACTGCAGGCATTTTTCAGGGTTCTCTGAGACTGCCAGTTTGTAGAAAATGTTTTAGTCCAAGATATCTGGAAAGTCATTGATGACAAAGTTATTTAAATCTGGGACCTAAGTTGACTACAGTCAATTATATATGAGAAAAGTCATGGAGCAGGACATATAGAATAATTTACAGTTGAGTAAGGATAAAGTTGTAGAATATTATATTATTATTTAACTATGACACATTGACAATTTTACATGAACATTTTTAAGCAATTTAACATAAAGTCAACAAATATCTATTTACTTTTTCCTGTATTCTAGACTTGGATCATTAAATATGTATATAAAAAGTCAGATGGTAGACATACAAATCAACTACTATGAGCAAAATGCTAATGGGAAGACAGATGAAATAACGTCATTCTCCTAGATGTAGTCTAGGATATTTCAACTTAATTGTTGGCTAGCTGTTTGTACTATTCATCAGCCACTGCACATTCTTACAACCTAAATGAGCAGTGTGTTTATAGAATAGATGAAACTATGCAGCCTATTTCTTAGCTGCAATTGGACCATTTGAGGTTCTACATTTCCAAGTGTGGGTCCTCAGGCTTAGCTTTGTAGCAAAGAGGGATGACCAATAGAATCTTTAAGCCCACCATGAGAAGATCTTGCCTTTTAACCCAGGGAAGTGCAGCCCCAATTTAAGGTCATTGCAAGTGTCAATCATGGCTAGGATAATCTGACAATCAGAATGTCAGTGTGCATGACAGAGACATTAAAATGTCAATATAAGTTTAATTATTCTATTGGAAATCATAAATGTTAGTAGTCAATGGAGAATGGGGGAGAATCTGCCCACAAGTATAGTTCATATCTTGTCTTCTATAACAAAACTTACAAGATGTGGAAAATAAATATGATTTCATTATTGTAAATGATATTTCAGATCTGTTGGATGCATAGCTGTAAATTAAATTCTTTTGGTAAATCATCTCTAAAAAGAAATATGAAACCAGGGCCACAGAATACAGCCTTATTTTAGAAGTGCCATAATTAAGTTACAGCTAAGTGATGTCATTTCCTTTAGAGAATCATTCAATTAAAAACAAATTAAACCCATGGGTAATTAAAAATATTTCATCCATATACTTGTATATTATCACAGGCACATTTTATTTCTTTGTCCCAAAAGGTAAGTACTTGTAAATTCTCAGCCCCACTAGATTGTCAGTAAAATTGTCCAAAATAAATGAAATAATTAACTTGTAATGTTAAAGGAAAAAAATTATTTTGGGCTGTGTCCCAAACGATCAAAAATTCACTTAAAAGTGGTTCTGTAGTGCAGTAACAATCCCTTGGAGCCCCTCTTGGGTGTTGTGCTAGATGTGTCACTGACTTAGACATTTGGCTTTTCAAAGAAACAGGAATACTTAAATTTCCTAAGTGTTGTAGAAGTACCTATTTGTCTTGGGGAAAGTGTAGGAGATTGATACATTTTTGCTATTTCTTTAGAGTTTGGACAGTGCTCAGTGTTTCTATTCATACCTACAAACACAGGAATCCAGTGTGGTATGTTTGTTCTCCTTTGTACAGGTAGGAAACAGGAGGTTAAAAGTACTTGCCATTTGCCTGTTTCCATGCACTAGGGGAGGTAAAAATATGTCATCTGTTTGTGTGGGTCCTCACTCTTGTATTTCTGTATATTGCTTTGCCTTTTTTACAGACAACCACATCCCACCTTGAAATGTTCATATCTTTCGTACATTTATTTTTTTTTTAAAGAAAAATTTTCTCGGTATGGTTCTTTCTCTAGGAGCCATAATCAGGGAGTTGTGACTTATAGTACTAGAAAAACTTTGGCCTAATTCAAGTTGATAAATTTGAATTCAGCCACCTGTGTGTGTGTGTGTGTGTGTGTGTGTGTGTGTGTGTGTACTGCTGATACCTATATATGTATTGTTTCTTAGATCTCAGCAATTTTAAAAGAAAAAGCAAGTAATTCTAAGGAATCTGTTGATCTTTAGAGATGTAGAAATGGGTGACTAGGACTAACATTCTCCTTGTCCTTGATGTGCTCTTGAATGAAGGCCCATTATTCTTATGCTAATTGAATGCTAATTGAGTTGTTAATTGACCTTTCATTATAATTTGCTAATTGTTGCAGTTTCCCATTCCATACAGACCTCTCTAACTCTGTTGCCCTATGCCAGATGCACATCCGTTTCTTTCCTGATTGCTGTGCTTTAGAACTGGTGATACAAAACCTTGCCTAATGCAAGCTCTCAGATATTTCTGATTATTTATTTGGTGCTGAGGCATGGCAATACGTAGACTCTTATCACTTCTTACAATCCCATATGGGTAAGAGGAGTGGAGAAGAGCCATGTGACATTTTAAAAATGTCTAATAAGTTTATATCAGAATGATAATAAAACTTGTGATGAGCCTTTTTATCTTGAACAAAGATAATATCTAACTCTTGGTACTGATTTTTTTATAACTAAGAAATTGGGTTATTTCATCCTAGCACATCATTTAAAAAAAAAAATGTCTAAGTTAGTTCTACTGTTATTAGCAAGACAATGACACAAAAGGAGTCTGCATTTACTGGAGAAGAGGACCCTGGGCCAGGGGCATGTTTGAGATGGGGATAGGAGCACCAAGAGTCAGCTCTGGCATAAATATTTAAGTTAGTCACAGTTTGTGCTACATACCTGGAATAAACTTGTTTTTATCACATGCAAGTAGGAACTTCATAGTTGAATCCTAAATTTATTAAATTTCCTATTATAATATCTTACGGAATTTTAAAAGAAAATTTACAAGTCATTCTATGACTGAGATAAAATTACCAGTCTAAAATGTAATTATAAGACTACACATATACTAACTACAGGGTCGTTTCAGTCAGTGACTCTCCTCTGATTCTGGTTCCTGTAGGCACCCTTGAGTGGATGGAGACTGAAAATGACACCATGGTGACAGAATTCATTATTTTGGGACTAACAGATAGTGCTGCACTCCGTGCTATCTTATTTGTGTTCTTTCTACCAGTTTATATAGTGACTGTAGTGGGAAATATCAGCATAATCCTCCTAATCCGGAGCAGCCCTCAGCTTCACACCCCCATGTACCTGTTCCTCAGCCATCTAGCCTTTGTGGACATTGGCTACTCCACATCGGTCACACCTGTCATGCTCATCAGTTTCTTAAGAGAAGAAACTACTATCCCTCTTGCTGGCTGTGCAGCCCAGCTTGGCTCTGATGTAGCTTTTGGAACTACAGAGTGCTTCCTGCTGGCCACCATGGCTTATGACCGCTATGTGGCCATCTGCTCACCCCTACTCTACTCCACTCAAATGTCCCCAGCAGTCTGCTGCTTCCTGCTGGGGGAATCCTACTTGGGTGGATGCATGAATGCTTCATCGTTCACAGGCTGTTTTGTGAACTTAAACTTCTGTGGCCCAAACAAAATCAACCATTTTTTCTGTGACCTCTTCCCACTTGTGAAATTGTCTTGTGGCCATGCTTATATGCTGAAATATCTCCATCCATCTCTTCTGCATCTGTCCTTGTGAGCACGCTTTCTACCATCATTGTGTCTTACATTTACATCCTGCACTCAATCCTAAGGATGCGCTCTGCTGAGGGAAGGAACAAGGCTTTTTCTACCTGTACCTCCCACCTCACAGCAGTCACTTTGTTTTACGGCACAGTTCTGTTTGTGTATGTGATGCCCAAGTCCACCTATTCAGCTGACCAAGTCAAAGTGGCCTCTGTGGTCTATACAGTGGTAATCCCCATGTTGAACCCTCTCATCTATAGTCTGAGGAACAAGGAGGTGAAGGAGGCTATGAGAAAATTAATGGCCAGAACACATTGGTTCCCTTGAAGTAAATCAGGAAAAACAAACAAACAAACAAACAAACAAAAAAACATGGCTAATAAAATCAGTAATTTGAGGAACATCGGTGCTTGACATTTTCATGTTATTTTTCCTAAACACTTACATAACAAGAAACTCCTATAAATACAGAAATTTGACTTCTTCCCACTTGTGAAACTCTCCTGTGGCCATGCTTATACTGATAAAATATCTACATTCATTTCTTCTGCATTTTATTTGCATTTTTCTACAGTTTATATAGTGAGTGTAGTGGGAAATGTCAGTATAATCCTCTTAATTAGAAGCAGTCCTCAGCTTCACACCCCAATGTACCTGTTCTGCAGCCATCTAGCTTTTGTGCACATTGTCTACTCCACATCGGTCACACCCATCATGGCCATACATTTCTTAAGAGAAAAAAACCCCACCTGATTAATACTCTCTGATTAATACTCTCACTGGCTGTTTATTTCCATTTAAAAGTTTAAAAGTGCCATTTACATTGGTATCTGCTGCATTCAAGTAGAATATGGACTTTTGAAGAGGTAAGAATACTTCACAGGATAGTTTATAACTTTGAAATTCCTTATTGGCCAAATTTGTAATGTTATTTAAATAGATATATTTCAAAGATCAAATGTCTTTCAATCTCCGATTTAAAATAACATTTGGGAATGAAATTTCCAGTAGACATATAACAAATTGTATATCTGACAAGTTAGGGATTCACCATCCTCTAAAGGTTTTTCCCTTATAAGACAAATGACTCTTTTAACTTCAGAAAACAGTGAGGATCATGTCTCAGAAAAATATGTTTATTTTTCTTTACTTTGATCCAGAATGAAAAAAAGAAACCAAACAAACATGATCCTTCCATTTTACCATTACAAGATCCAAATCAGCTAACAGAGGAAATTGAATGAATCTTAGTCTAGATCTGATAACTGAGGTCTCCATACATAGGTATTAGAGTGGAATTGGGTATAGACTTTGCTCTGGAGGATGATAATGGGGTGACAAAACTGCCATTGAACTCTAGCAAGTAGACAGGAAGTTATGGCTCAATTGGAGAATGTCCTTACCACTCACTTTTCTAACCTCATGGTCACTGCTTACCCAACTCATGATCAGTCTGTGTGTGGCAATTTCTCCCTATAGCTCTTCTAACAGTGTTTTCTGAATAATATTTTACTGAATGTATTTTTATTATTAACTCATTTGTAATGCTGGACAAACCCCAAGAAGATTATGGAAAAACCATTTCACAAGTTGACTTCTTGTTCTTGGATCTTTCATTGGGCAGATTGAGCAGATGTCCTTGTGTGCTGGTTGCTGCCTTGGGATTTCTCTGCTCATGGTTCTGAAATCTGCTCACTTACATCTCTCTGCTTCTAACATTATGGACCCATGCTTTCACCAATGCAATGATTTTAGGGCAGACACCTACACAGACATATGTGGCCTGGGTACCCCTGGGTTTGACTTCAGCCTGAGGAAAATATTGTCTCAACATCATGGTGGGAGTTTGAATTTTGCTGCCTGAAGGTTTTCATTTTCTGTTTTTGGCCATCCTCATCTTTCCTTCCACTTGGCTCTTCAGGACAGTAATAATAACTCTGTCCCCAAATGAAATATTCCTTGGTCTTTTCTCCAAGACTCTCAAGCCCAGTGCACTTTATTGAATTGGCTGTATCTCTTCTTAATATTCCCCTTTCCTCTCCTTTCTTAATACATATCACTTCTTGCTCTGAATAATCATGAAAGAACAAGGCATTACCTGTACAAACAGAATAAATCATGCTAGAAATGCAGTTTGTATGGATGGTCACATGGTTTCATATTTGGTTTGGTTTTGGTTTGGTGCTGGAGACTGTGCTCAAGATTTGTGGATGTTAGGTAAGTACCCTACTACATAGCCAACCCCTGATCCTGTTTTTACACCCTGAGATCTAGAATGGCATCCTTACCTTGTACCACAGGGCAGATATTCAGGCTTTCGTCCTCAAAACTGTGACTTTACCCATTACTTTATCATATGACCCAAAGAAGCCAAGAATTCTGAAAGTGTGTATGCTTCCAGGAGAAAGGTACTGAAGAACTAGGGTGCAGTTTGGAAATAAATTATGTTTTTCCAAAATATACATGGAATACTTCTAATTCTCAGAGTCATTGAATGTGACTTGGGATTCATTGCAGATATAATGTTTTAGGAAGGTAACCTATTGGAATAAATTGGGCTCTAGTAGACTATGACTAGGGAACTGGTTCAAAGGGGGAATTTTGGATACAAACACTACAAAGGGCAATACACCATTAAAAAGATGACACAGATCTGTATGCTGCTGCTGTATGCCAATGAATGGCAAAAATAACCTTAAACTTGAAAGGGGGAGGGTCATGGAACAAATTCTCCCTCAGAACTATGAAAGGAAACATGCTCTAAAGATGCCTTGATCTTGGACTCCAAGCCTCCAGAACTGCAAGACATGCATCTATACTGCTTAAGACACTTATGGCATTTGGTTATGGTAACACTAGCAAGCAAATACAATTGCAGGTTTAGTTTGCTCTTATGTTTCACTACCTGGTAATTTATTCCAGGAAGAGGGGAATGGAGGCTTGGAGGAACGAATGGTAATTGATACCTTCTTAAAATGAGAAAAGACAAAATAAAAATCATCAGTAGCAATAAAAAGAATTTCACCCAAACAGACTGTGTCATTAAATAAGAATCAATGATAATGATTTTACTCTTATTAAGAACAATCCAAAATTTGCATAGTTTTGTGTGTGTGTGTGTGTGTGTGTGTGTGTGATCTCCATTTATTATTTTTGAGGTTTTTAGAAGACAGGGATTCACACTGGGAAAGATTTAAAATTTTTACCTGTGTTTCTTTTAAAAATTCCCTTTTCTATATATTTAATTAAAATTTTCCTCCTCTGAAATGGACTGGAACTTAGAAACCATAAAATTTTTTAAGCTTTTGAAAATACAGCAGTGAGTTGATGTTTAAAAGTCTAGGGGAAAGAGACCAATTTGTGGTGTTCACAAAAATCATTGTATATTGTAACTGGGGTAACAGTTATCAGAGTATATGTACTAGTAAATAAATCATCAGCCTAGTGTTCAAATTTGTGTATGTGATCATTTCAGTAAAGCTTTTTGAAAGAGAGCGGCTTGTTTTCTCCCATTTTAACCTGACTCTCCAAACTTGGTGATGATGATGTCACACACTCATTTACAGACTTGGTGATGATGATGTCACACACTCATTTACAAACTTGGTGAAGATGATGTCACACACTCATTTACATAAGTTGTTTTATCCATATACAACTGCAGACTGTTTCTCAAGACTGCTGCCTACTTTCTCTTAGACTCCACCTACTTTACTGTATATGCATTCTAGCTTTTGCAACCCATTGCTGTCTTCAGTTGTTTTTTATTTAAAATATTGTTTCTTCTAATAATAATAGCTTATTGATGCTGAAATTTTAACAGGTTTTTATTGTCAAAAAAATGTAGTTTTACATCCTCAATTTTGAGTGAAATTTTGTTTTGGATAGAATTCTGAGTTAACACCTAAAACATTTTCATACAAAACTTCAATGGAGTCTCTCTCTCTCTCTCTCTCTCTCTCTCTCTCTCTCTCTCTCATTTCTTTGACTATAATCCATCAGTTTTCTTTTTAAAGGGAATACATATTTTATTTTCTTCAAACTCACTGTTTTGTCTCTGTTTCTCTGTCTCTGTGTCTCTGTGTCTCTGTCTCTCTCTGTCTCTCTCTCTCTGTCTCTCTCTCTCTCTGTTCCTGTCTCCTCTCCCATGAAGAATCAAATCTAGGTCATACTATTGTACAGCTTCTGCCCATGTTCTTTCATTAATTTGGAGATTTTTTTTTTTTTGGTGACTGTCTCAAACATGTCTTCTACCTCATTGGCTTCCCTTTTTGAACATCCATATGTTAGATCATTTCACCTCCCTTAGGAAGCTCTTGGACTATTTGCATATAGAAAATATATTTTTAACATTGACAGGTCTCAGTTACAAATGCCTATTTTTTCAGTGATTGAGTAACATACCCAATGTACATACACACTGTGATTGTGTAACACACCCACTGCACACACTCAGTGTACACACACAGTGAATCCTTCACTTAGTTTCATTTCTCAGAGTCAGCTTTACTCCTTTCTCTCTCTTTTTCCTGCTTTTTAATCCTTCTTTTCCTCTCTCTTTCCTTTTTTCCTTCCTTCTATTCTTTCTCTGTCTCTGTCTCTCTCTCCTTCTCTGTGTGTATTTGTTTGTGTATGTATTTGTGTGTGTGTGTGTGTGTGTGTGTATATCTGCAATGCTTGAATTATTTTCATTTGGCTGTACCTTTGCCATGCCTTGCCAGTTTTTAATTATTGAATGATGGACAATGAAGATAAATATTACAGAAAGGAAATAAACATATCTTCCTCTAAAATCTATTTTATTTTGTAGTCCAAGAAATTGAAACATCTAGTTAATCCCTTTGAGGAAATGAGAATGCTGTGCCATAACAGATCAGTCACACAGGAAAGCAGCTGGTATCTCTTTATATACAGTTTAACACTTAAATTTCAAACACTTTTTAAACAACTGCCAATAGCAAGGAAAATTTGACTATTGTTTGCAGTTGAGGACCATGTCTTCCTAGATTAACCTAAAGTCTTCCTGAGCTAAAAGTATCCCAAAGAAAAGATTATGGCATTATAAGTTCACACTCTTCTCAGTAACTTAAAATTACAAAACTCTGATAAGTGAAGTACCAAAAGCTGTAATCTATACTCAGATTTTCAGTTTATTTTTGTCCAGCTGGTTGCTGTGCATCTTGAAAAACTCAAATTTCTTAGTAGAAAATGACTCTGAAAATTTCAATGTCAGTTCTCTAGTTTCTTGCACTCTTGAATTTTGCTCTCAGAATTTTTAGCTTCAATACAATCTCTGGCATATACACATAACCCCATTTATACAGCCTGACACACTGCTATAAGGTTCAAGAACCTATGTTTTTGATAAGTCTATAATTCTTACAAACTTAGAAAGGCCTCACTTGCCAAAATGACAAAACTCCACCAGAAAGACTTCTACAGCTGATAAACACTTTCAGAAAAAGTAGCAGAATATAAAATTAGTATACAAAAATCAGTAACCTTCCTATATACAAATGATAAATGGATTAATATAGAAATCAGAGAAATGATGCTATTCCTAATAATCTCTAAAGAACATAGCCTAAGATAATTCTCAGAAATCAAGTGAAAGACTTGTATAATAAGTATTTTATGAACATAGTAGAACATGTGTCTATGTTCATAGCAGCCATATTTATAATAACTAGAAGCTGGAAACAACCCAGATGTCCCTCTACAGAGGAATGGATATAGAAAATGTGGTACATGTACACAATGGAATACTACTCAGCTATTAAAAACAATGACTTCACGAAATTTGTAGACAAATGGATGGATCTTGAAAATATCATCCTGAACACAGTCACAAAAGAATGAACATGGTATGTACTCACTGTTAAGTGGTTATTAGCCCAAAAGTTTGAAATACCCAAGAGCCACTTTGCAGCAACAGTAGGGCTGAGTGTGAGGTCCCAGATGGAGGTCTTGGAGAAAGGACTGAAGGAGCTGAGGGAGTTTGCAGCCCCAGGGAGGGAGCAACAGTGGCAACTGGCCTGACACCCCCCCCCCGATACTTCTGGAGACTGATCCACCAACTAAAGAATACACATGGAAAGACCCATAGTGCTGGCCACAAATGTGGCAGAAGAGGGTCTTGTTATCTGTCAGGGGGAAGAGTGGCCCTTGGGCCTGAGGGTGTTAGATCCTCCAGTATAGGAGAATGACAAGGAGGGAAGACAATAGTGGGTGGGTGGGTGGGTGTGTTGGAGAATATCCCCATAGTGGTGCGGAGAGGGCGGAGGGAATGGGGAGGTTCCAAAGGGGAGATCTGAAAATGGGGAAACATTTTAAATGTAAATAAAATATGAAAATAAAAAAACAGAAAAAAAAGTATTTTATGACGCTGACAAAATTGAAAAAAAATCAGAAGATGGAAAGATCTTTCATGCTCATGGATTGGGATGACTGATTTAGTGAAAATAGTCATCAAAAGCAATATAGAGATTCAATGCAACCCCCGGCAAAATTCCAAGATAATTATTCACAGATCTTTAAAGAACAATTTTCTGTTTCCTATGGAAATACAATAAACATGGGACAGATAAAAATTCTGAATAAAAAAACCTTCTGGAGATAGTGCCATCACCAATTTCAGTTTCACCACAGAGCTATAATAATAAAAACAGCATGACATTGAAATTAAAAACAGCAGCTAGACAGGGCTCCTAGTAGTACAGTCAGTTATCAACCTGCCTTTAGTTTTGTTTTTTCCAAGAATTATTCCTGTCTAAAAGAAATACAGGGGCAAAATGGAGCAGAGATTTAAGGAAAGACCATCTAGACCAACTTGAGATCTATCCCATGGGCAGGCATCAAACTCTGACATCATTATTGATGCTATGTTGTGCTCTCAGACAGGAGCCTAGAATGGTTGTCCTCTGAGAGGCTCTACCAACAACTGACTGAGACAGATGCAGTTACTTATAGTCAACCATTGGACTGAGGTCAGAGATCCCTTATAGAAGAGTTAGAGGAAAGACTGAAGGAGCTGAAAGGGATGGTAACCCTATAGGAAGATTAACAGTTTCAACTAATCTGGATGTCTAGGAGCTCCCAGAGACTAAGCTATCAACCGAAGAGCATACATGAGCTAGTCTGTGGTCCATGGCACATAGGTAGCAGAGGACTTCCTTGTCTGACCACAGTGGGAGAGGGTGTGCCTAATCCTGTAGAGACTTGATGCCTCGGGGAAGGGGGATGTAGGGAGGGGTAAGGTAGAAGAGGGTAGATGGGTGAGGGGGTATGGAAGTGTGGACTATGGGGGTGGGAGAGCACCCTCTCAGAGGCAAAGGGAAGGGGAATGGGGTGAAGAAGTCTTGGAAGGGAAGGGGGGACCAGAAAGAAGCAGCATTTGGAATGTAAATAAATAAAAACAATTAAACATAAAAACTAGCTTCTATAAGGCAAAGGACACTGTAAATAGGACAAAACGGCAACCAACAGATTGGGAAAAGATGTTTACCAATACTATATCTGATAGAGGACTAAAATCCAATATATACAAAGAACTCAAGAAGTTAGACTCCAGAGAACCAAATAACCTTATTAAAAATGGCGTACAATGCTAAATAGAGAATTCTCAACTGAGGAATAAAGGATGGCTGAGAAGCACCTAAAGAAATGTACAACATCCTTAGTCATCAGGGAAATGGAAATCAAAACGAACCTGAGATTTCACTTCACTCCAGTCAAAATGCCTAAGATCAAAAATTCAGCTGACAGCAGATGCTGGCGAGGATGTGGAGAAAGAGGAACACTCCTCCATTGCTGGTGGGACTGCAAGCTGATACAACCACTCTGGAAATCAGTCTGGCTGTTCCTTAGAAAATTGGACATAGTACTACCTGAGGACCCAGCTATACTACTACTGGGCATGTACCTAAAAGATGCTCCAACATGTTCCACTATGTTCATAGCAGCCTTATTTATAATAGCCAAAAGCTGGAAAGAACCCAGAAGTCCTTCAACAGTGGATTGGATACAGAAAATGTAGTACATTTACACAATGGAATACTACTCAGCTATTAAAAACAATGACTTCATGAAATTCTTAGGCAAGTGGATGGCACTAGAAAGTGTCATCTTGAGTGAGGTATCCCAGTCACAAAAGAACACACATGGTATGCACTCAGTGATAAGTGGATACCCAAAGCTTGGATACCCATGATACAATTCACAGACCATATGAAGCTCAAGAAGTAGGAAGACCAAAATGTGGATACTTCAGTCCTTTTTAGAAGTGGGAACAAAATACTCATGGGAGGTAGAGGGTGGGAGGGACTTGGGAGGAAGAAAAGAGGGGAGAAGGGGGAGCAGAATCAGGTATAAGATGAGACAGAGATAAATACAGGGTCAGGAATTTGAACAGAGGTGTGTAGCAATGGGAGATGGGGAACTGGGGGTAGCCAATAGCAAGTCCCAGATGCCAAAAAAGCAAGTAGCTCTCAGCAGCCAAAAGGGATGAGATTAGATGAAATGCCCAAGAAAGGGGAGGAAGAACCTGAAGAGACCATATACAGAGGTTAGGCAAGGCCCCCAGTTGGAGGTCACCCACTCATCTCCAAATTCTCAACCCTGAAAGGCTCCTGTCTAAAGGAAATAAAGGGACAAAATGTGAAGAAGAGACTAAAGGAAAGGCCATCCAGATACGGACCCACCTGGGGATCTACCCCATATACAGACACCAAACCCAGATGCTACTGCAGATGCCAAAAAGTGCTTGCTGACAGGAGCCTGTTATAGCTGTCTCTTGAGAGGCTTTGCCAGAGCCTGACAATTACAGACACGGATGCTTACAGCCAACCATTGGACTTAACATGGGTCCCCAATTGAGGAGTTATAGAAAGGACTGAAAGAGCTGAAGGGGTTTGCAGCCCTATAGGAAAGAACCAACTAACCAGACCCCCAGAACTGTCAGGGACCAAACCACCAACCAAAGAGTACACATGGAGGGACCCATGGCTCCAGCTGCATATGTAGCAGAGGATGGCATTGTCTGGCATCAACAGGAGAAACCCTTGGTCCTGTGAAGGCTCGATTCCCCAGTATAGGGCAATGCCAGGGCAGTGTGTTGGGAGTGGATGGGTGGGAGGGGAGCATCCTCATAGAATCAGGAGGAGAGGGATGGGAGAGGAGGCTTCTAGAGGCAAAACAGGGAAAGGGGATAACATTTGAAATATAAATACATAAAGTATCCAATAAAAATAGCTGTAAAAAAATCCTTGCTGATCAATGGAATCAAATTGAAGACCCACACACCTATGCATTGGTGATATTTTACAAAAAAGCCAGATACACATAATGAAAAAAAAAAAAGCCAGCATCTTCAACAAATAGTACTGGTCAAACTGGATGACTGTATAGAAAAGAATGCAAATATATGCATACTCATCATTTCCCACAAAATACAACTCCAAATGGATCAAAGACCTCAACATATGACTAGCCACCTTGAATATTAGAGAAGAGAATGTGAAGGATAATATTAAACTTGCTGGTACAGGAAAAGACTCTCTCAACAGAGCATCACCACCTCAGGCACAATTAATAAATGGAACCTTGTGAAACTGAAAAGCTTCTATAAGACAAAGGCACTGTCAGCTGGACAAAGTCCAGCAGGCTACAGAAAGGGACAAGATCTTTACCAATTATATGTCTAATAGAAGATAAGTATATAAAGAACTAAGAAATTTAAACATCCAAGAAAACAACCCAATTAAAAATGGTGTAGAGAACTGACCAAGGAGTTCTCAAAAGATGAAATACAATTAGCTGAAAAAAAAAAAACCATGTCTAAAAGAAATGCAGGGACAAAAATGGAGCAGAGTTTGAAGGAAAGACCATCCAGCTCAACAGCCTTCATCATCAGGAAATGAAAATAAAAGCTACTTTTAGATATCATCTTACATACGTCAGAAGGGCCAAGATCAATAAAACCAATGGCAGTTCACGCTGGCTTTGGGGAAAGGGGAACATTCCTCCATTCCGACTGATAGTGCAAACTTGTACAACCACTGTACAAATCAGAGTGATGGTTAGTCAGGAAGCTGGGAATAGACCTACCTCATGATCATTTGATCACTCTTGAGCATATACCCAAACAACTTAAATCCTACTACAGAGATGTGTTCTCATCCATGTTTATTAGCATTTTATTCATAAAAGCTAGAATTTATAAACTAATAAATGGATCAGACAATGTGGTACATTTACACAATACAATATCTATCTATTAAAAAAAATAAAAACAAAATCATGAGATCTGCAGGTAAATAGATGGAGCTAGAAATAAATACCCTGAGTGAGTTAACCCACACCCCTAAGACAAATATGGTATGTATTCTCTTATTTGTGGATGTTATATTTTAAGCCTTTTTAGGGATGCTACAATCTGAATAACCACAGAAGTTAGGTACATAATAAGGAACTAGTGTGGAGGGAAGGATATCCAAAGGAAGGAGAAATCAAATATACAGGAGGAAGGTACTGGAACAAGTAGCTTAAATGTGGATGGGGAGGGATTATGCAGAAAGTGCAACTACCCTAAGGGCCATTTCAAGTATTGTGTGGAACCAACTGTTTCTTTAAATATAGACATACATAAAAGAAACATAAATGGGTTCATCAATTAATAGGAAAGACAAGCCCCAGCTAGACATTTCCTGCACCAAGTGAAACTTCCAGTGCCAGGAGTGGGTTACATCTAATTGAGTTTTTTGTCAAAGGAGTCCAAATGGACACCTCCAAACAACTCAGGATATTGCCAGTACTACTGATTGGGATCCATAAACCTTTGGTAAGCCCTACCACTTAAAGCAACACTTACACACTGGTGTAAGAACACTGAACACAAAGAAGTAGGGTTCGTGCCTAATTAGAGGCACCTATACTGACTAATGTTAATGGTACTGGAAGGTACTCTGCACACCAGAGAAGAGAGATAACCCTTTGATGTATAGTGGTGCAATAGTGGCACAAACATCTTGGTGATTACTAAGTACTCACTGTCTGATTGCATTTATGACCCACTCCATGAGACCAAACCCATTCCTGACATTGGGTATCAAGATTCTGAGACTAAATAGGCCATGAACCCAAGGAGAAACCAAATAGCCAAATACTATTTTTCCGCTAGCAATAAAATGATACCTAGCAACATTCCACTATACTTATAGATCAATGTCTTACTCAATTTCTGCCTGTGCCCTGGACTGCCTGCTGCCTGACCCTACTTGCCCTTGGGGGTTGGAAGTGAGGTGGCATGGAATCAACAGCACAGACTTCTGGAGCAGGTGAGAAATGCTGCTGCTTCAAGCTCCTTTAATACCCTCCACCTGTGCCCCATTGGTCCCAAGAAAGCATCTCTTCTAAACACCAGTTTTAGATTGGCTGGCATTGTCTGCATCAGTGATCCTTGGTCTCTAAGGCTGTCCTCAATTAGGTTTTCCTGCAGGAGATGCCTTTGCAGCTGTGCCCTCCCCACGCCCCACATTCATGCAGAAGTTACCAGAAAAATGTGATGGCTGTGTTCTACATGGTGGTGGTCTCCATGTTCAATCCCCTTATCTATGGCCTCAGGAATAATGAGATTAAGGGTGCTTTGAAGAGACAACTTGGTAAGAAAATCTTTCCTTAGAGACATCTGTTATGGTATAGCAATTGATATAGCAATAATGTCTCATAGATATAGTAATAAAAGGAAGTTGAGTGTCTGTGATGGAAATGGTGTGGTGATTTTTAGTAACTGTGGATCATTGCAATATATATCAGAATTCAATTTTCAGATTTCAAAAGAAATAACAGGGTCACAGTAAGTTACTTTCAGGTAAAATATAGATTTAATTAACAGTATAAGTTGAATCATATAAAATATAATCTGATCAAGACAGTTTGAAGTTATTTCCTTATTATTTCCAATACTTCATAATTAACGCTATTACAGACTGTATCTTACCTGTCCACAAAGACTCATGTGTTTGTTAAAAGCCTGTTCCCTTCTGCCATTGGGAAGGTCTAGAATCAGAGAGGGTGAGCCTAGTAGGTAATCTATAGTTTGATAGAAGCATGCCTTAAAGGATACAGTGATACCTAGAATAATTTTTTTCCTTATTGACTATAGAGTGAGGGGTTTTGCTTCACCACGTATTCCTTTTATGATGTACAACCACATATACACATCAAAACATTCACTTTAGAGGGGACTGGGACCTCAAAAACTTCATCCTAACAATACAACTTTATCTTCAGTGTCAAGTAAGCTTAGCTGCTTGTTATAGCAACTGAAAGCTTACTAGCACCTATCAGAGTGCTTCAGGGTGTGTCAAGTTCAACACCAGACTATCCTGAGACAAGCCTGATGATTATAGTTAACTCTGCACGTTATGATAGAAATTATAGAGAGCAACTACGGGTAAAGTTGGTGAAAATGTTCTTTTTATAGTTATGCCTATGAGATATCATAAGAATCTGATGTGTGGTATAAGCCTTGACAATGGCCTGATTTGAGGTCCAGAGAAGAGAGAAGTCCATACCTTATTAACCTGAATTCTTCCCAGGTGCAGTTCCTATGTAAGGTTGAGTTGAATTCTTGAGCTTTCAAGGATCAAGGAAAGCAACAAGAACAGAATGCATATGTTTCCTAGAAGAGAGTCAAGTTATAATTTCAGCAGTGAGGCTGTGAAGAGGACATTTTTAGAAAGACTTCAATGGTTAAGCTGCTTATCCTCATGTGCACAAGGGAGCCAACCTGGCTATATCTCCTTTGAAATTTGACTGCCTTTAGGAGAGAGGAAATCAACCTTCATATGTGGGTGATTATCACATTTTTTCTTTTTTCCTCTCTATTTTAATGTTTCAGGAACAAATTCCACCTTATTGCTGATAAAGCCAAAGGCATTGATATTTTTATTCACTTACTTTAATTTTCATACATTCCAGAATTGTTTCCATTGATCTCACAAGTGTTAATCTAGCCCAGTGGAAAGGATTATAAATGAGAGTTGGTAAAGTTGGAATTTATCCTCTAATACAGGATATTGACAGTAAAACTAACAGGTAAGTTATTTAGACTATTATAACACATTCAGTACTGTTGATAAAACAAAGATAAACAACAGAAACTAATGTCACATGTGAGATTTTGATGTGGCACAAGCAAGATGATGGTATAGGTCTCACTAAGAACCTAATAGCTGAGAAAGATTTGCAGGATGTCAGGACACTCATGTCAAACAAGAGAGTATCTATGTGAATTAGTTGTGTGAATACAATATTATACTCGTGTGCATGGTTTATAGCATTGAGGCTTCTGTTTATTTTTATTTTTTTAAATATAGAATAGAGTTTATTCAGAGTATAGAGAGGGGAGGGGAGAGAGAGAGAGAGGGAGAGAGAGAAAGGAGGAAGAGGAAGAGGAGGAGGAGGAGGAGGAGGAGGAGGAGGAGGAGGAGGAGGAGGAAGAGAGGGCAGCCATGAGCATATGGAAAAAAGGGGAAGGGGAATAGGGAGAGAGGTAAGGAGCAGAAGTAAGAGCAGGAGAGCAAGAGCAAGGCTTCTGTTTAAACAACAACAGAGCTATTTATTTTAATTAGCACCGTGATGCACACAACAGAAACAAATGAAAAATATATATCATTGATATTATATGGTAGCTGACAGAATAAGCGATCTGTAAGCATTCAAAAAATGTAAGGAAACAGGGAAGCAGACCTAAAATTTATATATATGCATTTCATGTCAGTGAGTTGGGCTAGTGGACGAAAACTGTTAACACAAAGACCAATGACTTGAGTTCATTTCCTGAAACCCACAAAAAGGTAGAAGGAGATAAAGCTTCCCTCATACACACACAGGAATACATCCTTTTTTTTTTCAATGAAAGAATTTGAAATTCAGGAGAAAGTGCTACAATTTAAGTTAATTTTACTGTGTGTTGGGGGATGAGATGGGGCAAGTATCATAAACTCATTCATATCCTATAGAAAGAACTGACCAATAAATATCATATAGATCCTCAGAATAAAGAGAAGATACAGGCAAACAAACCTTGCTCAGATTGTAGCCAGAGGGAAAGGGAAGCTCGTCCTTGAACTTGGATATCATACAGTCAAGAACAAGTAATATATCAAGACTAATTGAGTAAATGAATATAGAAACCTCAGTTATCTGTGTGAAAAATTACCCACCTGATGAATAACCCAGGATAATAAACAGAGAGGACAATGACAGTATAGAAGAGAAATAAAACCCACTATGATTCAAAGTCCAAAACTTTATCAACATACACAATAGTATTATTACATTCACTGAAAATGTAATGAATGGCTAAAATATATGTGGTAACAGAAAATGAAAAATGAAATCTTGTAAAGCTTCATAACTGAAAAATTCATGATGCCAGTACCTACAGCAGACATTTTTCTTTGAAAAGCTTGATTTTAGATTGTATTTATGGTGTCAGTACAAGCATAGATGTACTCTGGCTAAGAGTCCCATGACTATCTGGTTGAATGATGTATTAAAAATATTGTCAGATAATTTCTCATGCGAGCATTCTTTAGACATTTAAGAATCACTATATTTAGGGAATCAGTCAATGTAAATAGATATTGGACAAAGGAAGTTTGAAAGTTAGTGCTCAACGGTCAGCCATGTACATCAAGGGGTCATCAAAGATAGAGTTAGAGTGAATTACCCATAAAATTAAGATGAGCAGTACTGGGCTTTGAAAATAAAGAACCATGTTTCTACCAACCTCCACCAAACAAACAAACAAACCTGTTTGAGGCAGTAAACATTCTTACTTGAGGGACACCCATGTTTTTTGTTCTTACAGTTTTCTTTATATCAATGTTATATTGGATGTAAGAATTATGTTTGTTCTAAATAACTATTATTTGAAAATCAAATTTATACCCTCTCCAACCCCATACTCCTCAAAGTGCCTAATGACATTAGTCACTACAAAATACTAATACAAATATTGAATGAGAGAAACCAATGTTGTCTATTTTATTTAGTGGATATTAACTCAATATCCACTAAAATGAAATATAAAATGGACCTAGTACCAATATTTACCTGAGATAATTTGTTATTATATATTCTAATAACTATAAAACAAAGGTGTAGTGACTCTCACAAGAAAAGACAAATCAGATTGACTCCTTGAAAATTGTCTTCATGAGAAATGAGCAATTTTCACCTGAGATAATGGTTCTTGGTGATTTGAGTCAGTGCGAATCCCGTGATTCTTCAGAGACTTATTCTCAACAGTAAACAATGATTGTGAGTGGCAGCTAGGAAGCCATAAAATCATCTTATAATTATCCAGACTTCATGCTTTACAGTGAGTACTTATTTCAAAAGGTGAGTGTCTTGGCTTTCCTCTAAAATGTATGTGTGTATGTATGTATGTATGTATGTATGTATGTATACATATATGTATACACACACAAATACACAAACACATGTAAAACTCCGGTGTAATCAAGAAAAAAATTAACTGAAACAGCATACTTTTGGTCAAAGTCCTGTGACTAATTAGGCATATAACTTAGCTCTCAAAGCTTTCATATTTATCTAAACACAAAGAAGACTGGAAACCTACATGGTCTCTAATGGCATATAAGCTCAGTGCTAAAAGAAGAAAAATGCCTATTCACCAGCTTTGGCATAGGTTGGTGATTTTATAACAAATATCTCACTGAAATACAGATTTTGTTTACTGACTAAATGCTCTAACATCACAGGCTGAAGATTTCAAGTTGAGGGTCAGCCTGCTCGTAGCTGGGTGAACCTGGGTAAACGTAACATTCCAGGCTAAATATTTACCTGTGTATTCTGTTGACAATCATTACTTCATTCCATTGTATTGCAGTTAGAAAGCATCATTGTTTCAAGAGAGGATTTGGTGAGAGTACATACTAGTATAATAGAAAAAAATTCACATACTGGTAGTGCAAATGACTTAGGTAAAAAAACCCAATCATTGGTGTTTAAGGCATTTAATAAATTTATAATAGATCCTCTCATTTATAATTTTAGTGTGAATTCCATTTTATTTCTTTCCAGTACTCACCATACAAATTGGCCTTATGGCAATCAGGTATCTGGTACACTTGAGACTCATCTCTAACTATGTATATTTTTCTCCCACTGAGGAGCTGTTGTCTTTCTCAAATTGTGAAGTGCCCCTCAGTTTATTGCCACTCTTCATACACATTCTACCTGGGGTTTATGTACTTATTCTAGTGCTTCTTATGTAAGGTTAAGTCACTTAACATTTTCAAATCACACATTTTATCAACTAGAAAATTAATTCAATAAGAGTCTTAATATTATTATGGAAATGGCAGTAGAGTATCATATAATGTTTTAAATCTAGTAGAGGTAATTTGGAAAGGATTCTTAAAACTCAGAAATTACTTAAGACTTCATTACAAATTTTTCATTTGTAAGGTTTTTTTTTCTTGTACATATGATAACTGTTTTGTGATTTTTGTAAGTCTCACACTAATATAGTTTTAAATCAATAGATATATTTTATAATATACAAAATGTAATAAAAAGAACATTATTTAAAGAAAATTCTAGCATTTCATTTTGAAATTTATGAAAGATTCAATACATATGAATACAAAAATACTGCGTGTCCAATATAATACACAATTATATGTTTTGAATGATATATTTTTGTAAAAACTTTTATCTATGTGTTAATGAAAATGTAGCCACATATTATAAATACCCTTTTGTAATGTCTTCATCACAGTCTTGATCTGACAGCTACTACACTGTCCCATGGCTTTCCTGGAGGATGAAAACCACACTGCAGTGACAGAGTTCATTTTACTGGGATTAACAGATGACCCAGTCCTTAGAGTTGTCCTCTTCACCATCATCCTGTGCATATACATGGTGACTGTGTTTGGGAACCTCAGCACTATCCTTCTCATCAGAGTCTCTTCCCAGCTCCATCACCCCATGTACTTCTTTCTCAGTCATCTGGCTTCTGTTGACGTAGGCACCTCATCTTCTGACACACCCAATATACTTGTCAATTTCCTGATGGAGAGATATACAATTTCCTACATTGGATGCAGCATCCAGTTTGGCTCAGCTGCTTTCTTTGGGTCAGCTGAATGCTTCCTTCTGGCCACCATGGCTTATGATCGCTTTGTGGCAATCTGCAACCCACTGCTTTATTCAACTAAAATGTCTGCCCAAGTCTGTGTTCATTTGCTTTTAGGATCTTATTTAGGGGGTTTTCTTAATGCTTCCCTCATTACTGGTTATGTTTTCTCTTTTTTCTTTTGTGGACCCAATAGAGTCAACCACTTTTACTGTGATCTTGCTCCTTTGATGGCACTCTCCTGTTCTGATGTCAGTGTCTCTGGAGTTTTTATCTCATTTTCTGCAGGCTTGGTCACAATTACCACATTGTATGTCATAGCCATCTCCTACATCTACATCCTCCTCACCATTCTGAAGATGTGCTCCACTGAGGGTCGACAGAAGGCCTTCTCCACCTGCACTTCCCACCTCACTGCAGTCACTCCCTACTATGGAACTGTCATATTCATTTATGTGATGCCCAAGTCAAGATACTCCACAGTCCAGAACAAGGTGATGTCTATGTTTTACATGGTGGATGTCCCCATTTTGAACCCCCTTATCTACAGCCTGAGGAATAATGAGATTAAAGGTGCTTTGAAGAGACAGCTTAGTAAAAAACCATTTTCTTAAGATATCTGCTAATTCATTATTTTGTTATATTCAGTATAATAATGACATACCATTTACATAGTATTAAAAGAAATGCATGTCATGACATATTTAGCTAGACTTGAAGTTTACTAATAAATGTATATGGTGAATATGAATAGATCCCAAGTTAAATCATATATTCATAGTAAGTTTTACTTAATAAATTTCATATATAATCAAAAAATTTCCACACAAAATCACATCAATTTTTCAGTTGTATTCATATTTTAATTTCCCAATGTGTAAAAACTATTGAGTGGTTAATTCTCTAATCCATATCCAGTTTCAATAGGAGCTACCCTCAAGGGTATTTAGGAGGTAAAGATGAAGTCAAGAACATTTAGAGATTAAATGACAGGATGAAACAGACAATAAAATTGTTGAGGATGTTTTTATTGCTGTAGTATAACCTATTTGGACTGGAGTTTCATGCTCATAGGCATCAGATCTCTGTTGTCAGCTATTGGCGTTAATTTATGAACAAATGGAGACCTACCCTGAAAGTATTTTTCTGTATCTATGTCTTGCAGACATACCTTTTCCTTAAGGAGTTTCAGAGTTTCCAGTTTAACATTGGGGTTTTTGATCCATTTTGAGTTGATTTCTTTTTTTTTTTTTTGCACTGATGATGAACTATTCATCTAGTGTTATTCTTCTACATCTGGCTATTTTATTTTCCCAACACTAATTTTTGAAAATGATGTTCTCAAGTATGTTTTGACAGCTTTGTCAAAGATCTACATTTATAATTATATCTGACAGGGTGCTTCTCATATCTCACAAATTTTTCTTAATACAAAAGCACATTAACTTCAGGAATCAATCGTTTGCTTTTATTTCAAAATCTTAAGCTTGTCCACATTCTTTGCTACTTCAAGACCCTCTCACATATAATACCACTACCCACAATGCACTGTTCTTTTCATATGGGTGACTATCTGATTAGTCTGTATATCTTTGGTCATTTCAAGAAGACTTCTTTAAATTAAACACTAAAGATTCCATTATCTGATGCACAGACTTCCTAATTTTCAATGTGCTTGTTGTTATGTACTAATGTTTAGTTTTTGCACAGTACTCAAAATTTGATCTTGATAGTTAAAGTATTTCTTCCACTCCAATTTTGTCAGTTTAAGGATTCTAGTAGGCTTTAATGCACACTGAGTTTAAATAAATGAAACAAGTAAATATCTAAATGGCTAAATGAAAAATGTCTTTGTTTAAATGAAAGCATGGATTCAGTGGGCTCTGAATGTTTTACAGAGGATAAAACAAGGCATTACAGTATAAGAAAAAGGTCAAGCTCAAAGATATCATCCTATTATATACTATTCTTAAGGCACGTACTTTGAAGACAATGAGAAGGACTAAATAGTTTAGGGATTTTTGCTACAAGGTTATTTGGTTTTTTAAATTTCTTTCCATTCTCTATTTCAAGCATAATGGAGTTCTTCACCATTGCAACTGGTATGCTGGTGTGTATTAGAATAACATTATGAATCAAAAGGAAAGAAGCAAGATATAGATTTTTATAAAATGTAAAAAATTGATTGAAACATTTTATTGAATAAAATCATCAATTGGAAAGGCCTGTGCACATCCACAAGAGGTAGAATAGTGTTCTGTCCTCTGAGTCTAATATTAGCTACTTGTTTTGGGGTGCTCCACATTAGATTTCCCTGAGGTATGAGATGCTTAGAGAAACATTTTTTAAATGATTCAAATTAAGCTTAGTTTATGGTGGGTACAATTGCTATACAACTTCCCAAAAGAATGTTAATTTGTGTATACATAATAACAATTAACTGTTATTTTTACTCTTCTACACTCTTTTTTACTCCTAATTCATTCCCTTCCAGTAGCAACCCACCTCATCTAATCAATTTGGTTTTTTTTTCTGTTGTGTTTGTCTTTTGTTTTTTGTTTTTTTGTTTTTTTGTTTTTTAATTTTTAGATATTTACTTTATACACATTTCAAATGTTTTCCCCATTGGAAACCCCCTATTCCATTCCCTCTCCCCTGCCTCAATGAGGGTGCTTTCCCACCCATCCACCCATGTCCCTCTTCCCTCCCTAGAATTCCCCTACACTGGGGCATCTAACACCCTCAGGCCCAAGGGCCTCTCCTCCCACTGATATCCAACAAGGCCCTCCTCTGCCACATAAGTGACCAACACCATGGGTCTCTCCATGTGCATTCTTTGGTTGGTGATCCAGTCTCCGGGAGCTCCAGGGGGTCTGGCCAATTGACACTGTTGCTCCTTCCGTGGGGCTGCAAACCCCCTCAGCTTCTTTAGTCCCTTCTCCAACACCTCCATCCGGGACACCACCCTCAGTTCAACGGTTGGCTGCGAGCATCTGTCTCTGTATTTGTCAAGCTCTGCCTGAACCTCTCCAGAGAGAAGCCTGAAAGTAGTTTCTCTCTCTCTCTCTCTCTCTCTCTCTCTCTCTCTCTCTCTCTCTCCTTCACTCTTATAGTAGAATAAACAGTTGCAATTCTGGTCAGCATGAATCTATCACTTCCTTCTTCTTCACTGACAGTGAGGATTCAAGCCAATCTTTTTGTCATTTACTTTATAATAAATCAACCATTAAGAGGTTTAATATTATGTATAAACCTGACTAGGATGTGGTGACCATATGATTGGTTCAACATGTACCTTTGATGGTAATATTAGATGTGATTAATATTTAGTAGTTAATTCTTCATAATCTGAGTGGTCATCATCCAATTAGCTAAGGTTTTTATGACAGAGGTCTTCAGAAGAGAAAGGTCATTTGACTCTATTCTTTTTAACCTCTGTATAATCTCTCTGTGTGTCTATCTGTCTGTCTTTGTGTTTGCCTATCTCTGCCTCTGCCTCTGTCTCTATGTCTATGTTGTTCTCCCTTTGTGTATATCTTTTCTGCCACTTTTTTCACCTCCCCTCCTCCCTCCATTTATCCTTTTTGAATGTAAATTCAGAGAAAAAATTATATCAAATATATCTTGAGACATATTCAGTATATATGTATATTTCTGTTTATATGGCCAAGTCTATTAAAATCCTCTTCTGTTCTTACTCTCTTTCAATTTATTCTTCATGTATTATCCATAGATTTATCTAAAGAAATTATTTTCTTTCTCAAAGTAAAATACTACATTACTTACTATGTCATAGAAATTGCTTAAATGTTATCATGGTAGTTCATATTAATCATCAGCTAGACAGGATCTATAGCCATCTATGAAGTATACTTCTAGTCAATTATGGTCATGCATAATTCATAAAACATAAACAAAAAGAAATACCCCACAACTTACCTAATTTCAGTGGTTCAATGGAGTAGGAGTGGTGATTCACCCTATCTTCCTTTCTGTTCTTTCTGCTTGGGCTAGCAATTATTCTAAGTAAATGACTTCCTCTGTCATCCTGCAGCCTTGTGAGATGATGTATGGATTAGACTTTTTTTTTGCATCAACCTGAAACAAGTTAGAGTTATCTGGTAATAGGGGACCACAGTTAAGAAAATGCCTCTATCAGAATGGCCAGTGGGTACATGTATGAGTCATTTCTTATTTAATGTTTGATGTGAGAAGACATGTCTCACTATGAGTGATGCAGCTCCTGGGCAGGGTTCTTATTTCCTATAGAAAGCAAGCTGTGCAAACCTTGGAGAACAGTCCATTAATCACTGCTCATGCATGGTCTCTGCTTCAGTTTCTGCTTCCAGGTTTCATGTTTGATTTTCTACCTCAGTGGTGGACCATTACATTAGCGTATAATCCAAATAAACTCTTTCCTCTCCAACTTTGTTTTGGTTAGTGTTTTACAACAGTAAGTGTTGCTATAGAAAGAGAGAACAATGACAGTACCATTATGAGACAATGGTCAAAGAAATATTGTGGGAAACATCCAACATTGGGAAAATAACATAAAGCAATGTCAAGTAACATGGGGAACAGCAGGAATAGTAGAGATAACAATATTCAGTTGCAAACTAAAAAAATAGAGGCCAAACCTGAGAAGAACCTCCAGGTCCTTGGAGTGTACAGATGCAGAAATTTGTGTACAATTCTTATCTGGATTAAACTTTGAAATTAAAGATAGAACTATATTTAGTGTGGTCAAAGACAAAGGAGTCATCTGTTGAGAGTAAAACTGGTCTTTAAGATGCTTTTTCATATGATACCATGAAGTCAAAATAAGAGGTCTAATATTTTCCTTTCCATTGTTACTTTGTTGTTTTGTTCATGTGTGTGTGTGTGTGTGTGTGTGTGTGTGTGTGTGTGTATGTGTATTGCAGATTACATGTATAGATCACAGAAAAATAAAGATGGTTTGTAGAAAGCCTTTGTCTTAGAGCTAAAAGTATTTCCACTGCACTGTACTTTTGCTCATTCATGACATCTCCAAAACTATTTAAAAAGCAAGTTATTCCCTATAAAACACCATTTCTCATAAAACATGGTGTACTGGCTAGTTTTGTGTGTCAACTTCACACAAGGTGGAGTTATCACAGAGAAAGGAGTTTCAGTTGAGCAAATGCCTCCAGCTGTAAGGCACTTTCTCAATTAGGAGGGAGGGCCCCTGGTGAGTGGTACCATCTGTGGGCTGGTAGTCTTGGGTTCTATAAGAAAGCCAGCTGAACAAGCAAGGAGAAGCAAGCAAGCCAGTAAGGAACATTCCTCCATGGCCTCTGCATCCGCTCCTGCTTCCCAACCTGCTTGAGTTTCAGTCCTGATTCCTTTGGTGATGAACAGCAGCATGGAAGTGTAAGTAAGCTCAATAAACCCTTACTTCCCCTACTTGCATCTTGGTAATGATCTTTGTGCAGGAATAGAAACCCTGACTAAGACAAATTGGTACTAGGATAGAGGAGTATTCCTGTGACAACCTGACCATGTTTTGGGAAGAACTGTGGAAGGACTTTGGAACTTTGGGCTAGAAGATCCATTTGGTGTTAAGAGCTTTGCGGGATGTTGTGTAGGAGCTTGGAAGATAATATTGAGAACAGTGCAGAAGATGGAGGCCTGGTTTGTGAAATTTCAGAGGTAAGATTAAAGACTCTTATCAGGGTCATTGCTAGTTTGATTTAAGATTCTGTGGTTTTGGTTAGCTGGGGCTGAGGAAATCAGCTGTGATTAACAAGATACCCCAACTACTAAAGCAAACCATTGCATTACTGGGACTATTGATGCTGTTGAGCAGGAGCTGAGATATTAGCTATGGTTAAGAAGCGACCAGCATCCTTGAGGTGAAATCTTCTGCAAAGTGTTTTCTGAGAGCACAGAGGCTTCCTTCCAGAAATAGCCAGGGTTGTACCTTGTGCTGTGACTGGACTTGGTAATGTGTAAGAGTCACCCAGGTGGTACTGGTTTTGAAGGCATGAAGGAGTTGTGGAGAGCAGCTGAGGCTGGGAACTGTGAGGGCTGTGGAAGGCCATTGATGAAGGCGCAGCCTCAGTTGCAATTGATGGCCCAGTACTGAAGAGGTCATGCAAAGGAGGTGAGGCTTGGTACCATGAAGAGAGCCTGTGAGAGGCTGTTGGTAAATTCTAGTTGCAGCAAAATACAGCAGTGTTTTGGAGACACTAGAACCATGAGATGACCACCAAGAACAGCAGCAGCAGTGGAGTACAGGCATCTGGAGCCTAGAAGACAAGGTGTATGCTACGAAGGACAGAGATGGAGAAGTGACTCAAGCCCTTGGAGGAATCCAGAAGATCATGAGTGGATCCCAGACATTGGATGGTTGGAGTTTGATTTTGATTTTGATTGTGACTGTGCCCTGATATATTTTCCCTCCTGAAGGAAGAAGGTATTTTAGTAGAGCACACAGTTAAGAGATTTTGGTAAAAAGATTTTGAATTCTAAGGGATTGGATATTTTTAAAGGGATTGAAATTTTGATATGTAAGAATTTGCAAAGACTGTGAGATTTTTAAAATTATTTAGATCTTGGGGATGAATAAGTAAGTAAGGATCCAGGCTTATTGGTGATGTGTTTGTGTGTCAAGTTGACAAGGGGTCAATTGTACTAGCTAGTTTTATGTGTCAACTTGACACAAGCTGGAGTTATCACAGAGAAAGGAGTTTCAGTTGAGAAAATGCCTCCATGAGATCCAGCAGTAAGGCATTTTCTCAATTAGTGATCAAGGGGGGAGGGACCTTTGTGGGTGGTACTACCTGTGGGCTGGTAGTCAAAGTGTTCAAATGTTTTCTGGACTTTCCATTAGGTGTTAGCTGAGCCTGGATGCATGAGAAATAATAAGTTAATGACCAGTAAGAAACATTAATTCATGTATCAAGAGGACTTCACTATGGAGTGTGCCACAGTGAACAACCCCATGGCCATCACACTGAACTAGTACTTAGACAATGACTTTGATCTGAATGACATGGACACTGGAAGGCTGAAAGAGCTGATGATTAGAACACAGAAGTTTAAAGCCACACTGTGGATGTGCGAGGAGTTCCCACTCTCCCTTGTGGAGCAGGTCACCCTGATCATTGATCTCATGACTCGAACCAGAGTTCACTTTGCCAGATTGATAGATTTCATCAAATTGAACTTCCTTGCTGGATTCCTTGTCAAAATAGAAATCCCCTTATTCCATGTCTTAAATGCACAGATTACATTTGGAAATGTAAGTGGCTGCAACACTGCTGAAGAGAGAGTCAGAGTGTAGAAGGGAACCAAGCCAATGCAGCTTCTGAGCCATGAACTTCGAGGTAGATCAGTCTGGATCTGAAATCCCTGAATCTTAATCATGTTCAAGACAATGGCAGAAACATGCTTCTATAAGACAAGGACTATGATATCATGCAGTCTGCTGTCCATCAGAGCCTGCTGGAGTCCAGCAGGAGCCAGGAACTTTCAGGACCAGCTTCAAATGGAGGAGTCAGCCACACACACAGCTATGAAGCCCAGTATGAGAGGGCCAACCAGGAGAGTCTCCTAACCAACATCGAGGGCCTGTGCCCAGGTGGCCTCAGCGAATCGATCCATTTCCATAGCAGCCTGCAGCTGGCCATGAAGCTGTCTGCCAAAGAACTGGCAGAACAGGAGATAAGGTTCCAAAAGGAAGAGGCCGAACTCCACCAAGTCTTCCAGCAGTCACTCCCTGAGAAATAGACATTGCCATCCGGGCTACAGAACAGAGGCTCTGGGCTGCATGCGCTGTGCCAGTGAAACAGACCTGAGGGCAGAGGGCCTACCCTTCCTGCAGGCTGCAACCGTCTTTTCCTTATGTTGAGATGCAAGACCAGGGACTCGCCAGAGTGGAAAAGAAGGCATTGGTAGAGCCCCATCTCCCTGGTGAGGGGAGGAGAGCATCTTCTCCTCCCATTCACTGTCCTGCCTGGTAGGCCACATTTTTACTACCAGCTTTAGACAGAAACACTGAGGCTGCAGGCTAGTAGATGCATTTTAGTCAGAAGTGAGAGGCTATTGTGGAGTCAGGGTACTTTTCCACAGAAGAGCAGCAGCCTTTGTAGAATGGTTAAGAGCTGGAGACGTTCCTTTCTGTTCACCAAAGAAATGGGTTATGCTGGCCTCTTAATTTCCTTTTCTGTAGGGCTCCTACAGCTTTGCCATTGTACTGTCTCATCTCCACCTTGTTCCACGCCTTTTACCCCCAGCTAAGAGGATGTGTAGAGGATCTATTTTAGATTATGGCTATTTGCATCAAATTAAGATATACAAATGAGCACAGATGTTGCCTTAGCCTTAAAAAATTACTAACAGTTTTAAGCCATCTCACTCCACACACTGAGGACCTGATTGGAATCTGTAAAGGCAGTTCTTTCCAGAGGAGCATCCTCCAGGCTAAACCAAAGGCAGCTAATCCTGTCCTTGGAGGAGCAGCTAGGGGGACCCATGACTGGGTTCTCAGAGCAGGCAAGCTGGTCAAACCACTGAAAAAGCCTAGCCAGTGTGTTGTGTGCCTGCTCCACGTAGGATTGCCTGCCTGGGGGAGAGCCAGCTGTATGACCTGGCTTCATAGAAAAGACAGGATGGACTTGAAACCCGAAAGGGAACTAACATAGAGGAAAAATAATGACCCCATACTGCTTTTTAAGAGTTCAAATCACATGTTGGAGCATCTTCTGGGTATATGCCTAGGAGTGGAATAGCTGGATCCTCAGTTAGTATTATGTTCATTTTTCTGAGGGTCTGCTAAACTGATTTCCAGAGAGGTTGTATGAGCTTGCATTCCCACCAGCAATGGAAGAGTGTTCTGCTTTCTCCACATCCACGCCAACATCTGATGTCCCCCTGAGTTTTTGATCTTAGCCATTGTGACTAGTGTAATCCACCCTTGTGGATTACAAAGAAATTGTTATATACCTAAACTATTAATACATTTTTATTTTAAAAATATTTTAGTTTTTACATATTAGCTTAAGATATAAATCGTCCTTGTAATATGTTGGAGCATCTTTTGGATATATGCCCAGGAATGGTATAGCTGGGTCCTCAGTTAGTACTATGTCCAGTTTTCTGAGGAACCACCAGACTGATTTTCAGGGAGGTTATATCAGCTTGCAATCCCACCAGATATGGTAGAGTTTTCCTCTTTCTCCACATCCTGGCCAGCATCTGCTGTCACCTGGGTTTTTGATCTTAGCCATTCTGACTGGTGTGAAATAGAATCTCAGGGTTGTTTTGATTTGTATTTCCCTGATGACTAAGGATGTTGAGCATTTCTTTAGTGCTTCTCAGCCCTTCTAGTTTCCTCAGTTGAGAATTCTCTGTTTAGCTCTGTTCCCCATTTTTTGATAGGGTTATTTGGATATCTGGAGTCTAGCTTCTTGAGTTCTTTGTATACCTTGGATACTAACCCTCTATCAGATGTAGGATTGGTAAAGACATTTTCCCAATCTGTAGGTTGCTGTTTTGTCCTATTTTCAGTGTCCTTTGCCTTACAGAATCTTTGTAATTTTATGAGGTCCCTTTTGTCGATTCTTGATCTTAGAGCACAAGCCATTGGTGTTCTGTTCAGGAACTTTTTCCCTGTGCCCATGTGTTCAAGACTTTTCCCCACTTTCTCTTCTATTAGATTCAGTTTTATGTGGAGGTCTTTGATCCACTTGGACTTGAGCTTTGTACAGGTAGATAGGAATGGATCAATTCGCAATCTTCTACATGTAGACCGCCAGTTGAACCAGCACCATTTGTTGAAGATGCTGTCTTTTTTCCACTGGATGGTTTTAGCTCCTTTGTCATGTAATAAAGACACATGTTCCACTATGTTCATAGCAGGCATATTTATAATAGCCAGAAACTGCAAACAACCCAGATGTTCCTCAACAGAAGAAATGGATACAGAAAATATGGTACATTTACACAATGGAATACTACTCAGCTATTTAAAACAATGACTTCATGAAGTTCACAGGCAAATGGATGGAACTTGAAAACATTATCCTGAGTGAGGTAATGCAGTCACAAAATAATGAACATGGTATGTACTCACTGATAAGTGGTTATTAGCCCAAAAGTTTGAAATACCCAAGAATCACTTCACAACAACCATAGGGCTGAGTGTGAGGTGCCAGATGGAGGACTTGGAGAAGGGACTGAAGGAGCTGAGGGAGTTTGCAGCCCCAGGGAGGGAGCAACAATGGCAACTGGCCTGACCCCTCGATACTCCAGGAGACTGAACCACCAACCAAAGAATACACATGGAGGGACCCATGGTGCTGTCCACATATGTGGTAGAGGAGGGTCTTGTTAGCCATCAGGGGGAGCAGAGGCCCTTGGGCCTGAGGGTGTTAGATCCCCCAGTATAGGAGAATGCCAAGGAGGGATGACAGGAGTGGGTAGGTGGGTGGGTGGAGACATACCCTCATAGTGGCAGCGGGAGGGGGGAGGGAATGGGGAGGTTTCAAAGTGGAGATCTGGAAAGGGGGAAACGTTTGAAATGTAAAGTATGGAAAAAAAGAGTTCAAACCAACATCTTTCTGGAAAAAATATTTTTAGCAGAATCTTTTATTATTTTTAAAAGATATAAAATTGACTCCTCCCATCAGTAGCAATACAAGGTAATGCATTTTAACCAGACTTTCTCAGGCCTCTTTTGGATGCCTTTAATAGTTAACTATTTTGTCTAACTCTCCTGTAAATACCTATTGCATACCAGACCAACCCCTGGAGAATAGAGCCTAGAGCACCTTGCACCTCTCACCTGGTGCAGGCATTCACCCCCCACAAGGCTGTGCTGATCTTATGGTAAAACAGTACCTTTCTCTGTTCTGTGTCTGTTCCTGTTATGCTTCTTTGGGGATAGGAAGAGAATCCACCATTCCTAGGCATGTCTATTTGAAACAGTCAGTGTTGCCAGTAAATTTTCACACACACACACACACACACACACACACACACACACACAGACACACACAGACACTTACACACTCAAAAACAACAACAACAACAACAACAACAACAACAACACCCTCAAAACCATAGAATGTGGTAGGAAAAAAACAAATGGAGCTGATATGAATAATAAAGATGGCTGTGGCATGAGTGGGTGGTGTTACCTTGTGTAGGCTAGCAATGAAATCCCCATGGGACAAGTGCCAGTAGAACAGGAAACAAAGAAGTGTTTGCGAAAACAAGAGTATCTGGATTTTATTCTAAAGTAAATAAAAAGTTCAAAAAATTTAAAATAGTTGTAGCCTAAAACAACCACGTTTTCAATTATATGTTGTACATATAATTTATCTTGTGAACACCTCAAGTACAATATGGACCATCCAGGAAAGACAGGGTTACTAGTGCTATAGTGGCACAAATATCATGGGTATTAACAACAACTTCCTTACTGGGTCTAAGTCTAACTCCACAAGGTTAAAATCACACCTAACACAACTACCAGGGGAAAAACCTGTGCTAGACAGGTCATAGGCCCTAGGGAAGAACCTACCACCATTTTTTTCCCTCAATGGACATAGTATCAAACCAATTTGCCATGACTTATTATTATACCCATACATTAGTATACCTTCTAACCCTCATCATCACAGCTTCTTTCTGTATTAGATGGTGATTTACATTACTTGCTAATGTGCAGAGAATTAGAGACCATGGAAGACTCAGCACTATATAGGATATCTCTATCACACCTCTTTCTTTCTAAGCTCAGGGTGATTTTGAAGAGAGGGTAGAAAGATTTTAAGAGCCAGAGCTTGTAGATGATTACAGATAAACAATGTTTTCAGGACAGAAAATAATAAGTGAAAATATGATCTCACGTTATCTATGATTACATGTACAAGCTCAAACCATACAATATCCCAGCATGGAGACAGGACAAGGGCATGAAGTTCACAGGTAGCTGAGGAGTTTTCGGCAACTGATATCTTCTAAGAGAAGGAAAATCAGCTTTTATAATGGTTTGGACCCTGGTAGGACAACTATGCTTCAGTGGAAGCCTAAATACATAAGTATTTACAGGCGGCCCAAGATGGATTTGATGAGACAGAATAATTGGGTGAGTAGGATAGGGAGTTATACACAGAAGAGTTGAGAGAGGGGATGAACACAGTCAAAATACATTGCATAATGTTTTCAAAGTCACATCAAAACATACAAAAGAGAAATGTACAATAGCTAGATCTACAGGGAGTAAAAGGAGATAAGGGCAAGAGAAATAACAAGAAGGGGAATAACTAACCTCAGAGGACAGTCCCACTGGCCTAGGGTAACTGACATTAGTAGATTAAGTTTTACTAAACAATTATTATTCTACGAAAACAATTTTTTACCAAGATGTTTACTCAGCGCACCCTTAATCTCTCTATTCTTGAGGCTATAGATGAGGGGGTTCAACATGGGGACCACCACCAGGTAGAACACAGACACCACCTTGTTCTGGTCCATGGAGTAATTGGGCTTGGGCATCACATAAATGAATGTGATGGTTCCATAGTACAGAGTGACCACAGTGAGGTGGGAGGTGCGGGTGGAGAAGGCCTTCTGTTGACCCTCAGTGGAGCGCATCTTCAGGAAGGTGATGAGGATGTAGGTGTAGGAGATGTCTATGATAAACACTGTGATCATAGTGACTGAGCCAGCAGAAAAATGAGATAACAACTACGGCGACACTGACATCAGAGCAGGAGAGTTCCACCAAAGGAGCAAAATCACAGAAAAAATGATTGACTCTATTTGTTCCACAGAAGAACATAGAAAAAATAGAAACTGTGGCAAAGGAAGTCATAAGAAAACTCCCTATATAGGATCCTACAAGCAACTGGACACAGACTTGTGTGGACATTTTGGTGGAATAAAGCAGTGGGTTGCAGATGGCCACAAAACAATCATAAGCAATGACAGCCAGAAGGAAGCATTCAACAGACCCAAAGAAATCAGCTGAGCCAAACTGTATAGCACATCCAAGGTAGGAGATGGTATTTTGCTTTACTAGGAAGTTGGAAAGCATGTTGGGTGTGACAGAAGATGAGTAGCCTATGTCAACAGAAGCCAAGTGGCGAAGAAAGAAGTACATGAGATGGTGGAGCTGGGAAGAGACTCTGATGAGAAGGATGGTGCTGAGGTTCCCAGACACACTTACCAGGTAGATGCACAGGATGATGGAAAATAGGATGACTTTAAGGACTGGGTCATCAGTTAATCCCAATAAAATGAACTTTGTCACTGTAGTGTTGTTACTCTCCTTCAGGAAAGCCATGGGACAGTGTAGCTACTGCTAGATTGAGGCTGTGATGGAGATATTACAGGGAAGGATTAATAATAGGTTACATAATTTCATATAATACATAAATAGAGAACTCTATAAGTAAATATATTATTCAAAAATTGGAGCAACAGTGGATGGTATTCTCAGGTTTCCATTGTTTATACATTTCTGTGCAATAAGTTCTTCAAATTATTCAATCATAAAAGCTAGAAATATGGTAAAAATAATAAATTTTATTTACAATTTTTCATAATAAAACATACTTAATTGTTGCTAAATATTTTAAATCATGCTACATTTGGGTAAGATGGGGTGGCAGGTAAAGTTTCTTCCACCAAGCCTGATATCTGACATCCAGAGTTTGATTCCTGGAACTCACAAGGTGGGAGAAGGGAAGTAACTCCTGGATGTTGTCCTTTGACACTCACATCTATGCCTTTACCTGCACCATTCTCTTCACACAAATAAATAAATGAATGAATATAAAATTATATGAGTCCTTTCAAAATAAGAGTGTATTTATTATGACAAAGAAATAAAATGTAAAATTATAGAATTATATAATAAAGTCTTAAATTATTGCTAAATTTATGGAATGCCAACAGAAAGTCCAGCACAAAATTTTAAAAACTTGTATTAATTTATAATTTATATTTTTATTTTCATAAAACATCAGTTAGTTGGATTTTTTTTGTTACTGTTGTTTTTTTTTGTTTTCAAGATAGGGTGTAATCCTGGCTCTCTCACTATGTATACCAGGCTGGCCTTGATCACACATACACACAAACTCACAACACATGTATATATGAAGTAACATGATGTGAAATTCAGAGATTGTTCTTTGGATATGTGTGCTGACTGTAATTGTAGAAGGCTTGTGTTTGATTCTCAGCATCCATGTGATTTTTCACAGCAGTCTTTTTTAGAGTTCTTGGGACCCAATGCCCTATGTAGACATTCACATGGTGCATGTATGTACAGAAGGCATCACTCATATATACTAAGTAAAAGTATCAAATTTTAAAAAGATTATTAGATATGAACACAAGGTGGTTGAACTCTATTGCTCTTAGTAAGCAAACTGTAAGTGAATAGTGGCAATGGTTTACAAAGCATACACAAATCATGAAAAGATAGAAGGATAGTATTTTAGCTTTCCTATGTTTAGTACGTAGAAGGGAGCTTTGTTATTAATATTGATCTCAAAGGGTGTAAAATTGAATAAAGACCACATTAAATTTACAAATTGAGCTTACTGTTGTAAACTCATTGGATATTTTAAATTCTTTTAAACAGATCATTGTTCTTTAAAGTTATTTGAAATACCAATTTTATCATCACACAAAATATAAGCATTTCACACACTATTAGTAATTATTAGTTTAGACACAGCAGCTCCTTACCTATTATCACAGTGTTTTCTAACTAGAATTTGATGGAATGAATTCACATGATTTTCAACAGAGGATACCACTCAATACTCAACTGAAGACATTAAATCACTTATCAAGGCTTACCCAGTGAGAGGCAGATTGACTGTCATCCCTCACATTCTATACTCACACCTTCAGTCTACATTGATACCTGTGAGGCTGGCACATTCACTTCATAAACAAAGCAGGTCCTTGCACAGGATATGCCCTGACAGTAAGCCACCAAAACATTTTAAAGCTAGTTAACTTTTTAGTCTTTTGGTGAATACTACATACGTACAGCTATGAAGGTCTTACTTATGGATGGATAAATAAGGAATCTATGAAAACTTCATTTTATGCCTGATCATTCTGACAATTTACTAATGAAATACAAGGTCATTATATAAAAGTTTGTCTTTCTTTCTTCTGTTGTATAACTGCATAATTCCATCTGACATGTTTCAACACCATGGTTTAGAAATATACTACATGTCAAGGGAAAAAATCTCCATGTACCAACAAAGTCAAAATCTTATCTCTTGAAATATGAATTCATTTCACATTAACAAGTTCTAAGTTTGTATGGTTTGATAGTGGCAAAGCTATCTCCTACTGTCATTGTTTGTCATTGAGGATAAGTCCTTGCAGAAGCTCCGAATTCCAGTGTGAATTCAAAGCATCAGGGATCATTACCTATTTCCCAGTGAGTGCTGAGCAGTTTATTCAACACAAACACAATTAATTTTCAAGGAGTCCAGCAATCTCAAGCAATCTCTTGTTTTTTAACTTGTGTGAGTATTGATGCACTTTCATTCACTAATTATGGGATGCACATGATAACAAATTATCTTTGGTAAATACTCCTGAAAGTTGATATTTGTTTCAGGGTAGGTCTAGTTGGAAAATATTAAACTAATCATTAAAATGGAGTGTATTGGCTTCTTTCATTCAATGTGCATAAGTTTTTGTTTTACTCTCTTAGTGATGGTGGATGTATCAAACTCTATTATGTACTTTGGTGAGTATAGACAGGCATAAGATGTTTAGTTGAATAACAGTTATTATAGGTACTCACATTCTTTAGGCAATAGTATAAATATTATTGTTAAATAGAAAATAATGAGTAGAAAGAGATATGGATGGTTTTCAGGTAATAATAAACATTTCACATAGATCACACCTCAAACAAAGGACAGTTGGTGTCAGCTTATGTAATATAGTATAGAAAAGAAAGCATGGTTGACCTGAAAAGACAGCTCAATTCTTTCTTTAATCTTAATTCCATTAAGTTATAAATTGTATTAGTTCCTTTAATCTTCATTGGTGACACAATTTCTGTTTTCATCCTATATTTGTATATTTATTTATTGTTTTTTTACTTTTCACTTTGTAACAGATATTCTTAAATAATATCACATATGAATTGTCTCTGCAGCATTAAGAGACACGATGTATACAGTGTGCATTCAAGTCTGATACCCAATGTTCCTCAACTTGTACATCACAGAATGATGACATTTATTGATGGAACTATCTAGAAGGAGTAAAGGGGAGGAATAAAACAAGATATTTATAAACTCTTGCATGAACTTTTCATATTGTTTTACTGCACATAAAATGTAACTAAAGACATAGATAGATAACACATATTTATATCAGTATAAATTTCTTTAATATTTACGGTCCTGATGAACTTCAGTAGAATTTTAACTATTTTTGGATCACAGATTCTTTGTGCTCTTAGAAAATACCCCCAGAAGATTTCACCTCAGTAAGGCTATTCTCTTCTTAATCACCATAAAAATAGCCTCTATTTCACATACTCAAATTCTTCTCTTCTGAAACCTCTTGGGCCAAGTCTGCACGGGTCAAATTACTCTCAGCAACAAAGTCTTCCATATTCCCACTAGGATGGCCCATTAAGCCCCTTTTAAAGCATTCCACTGCTTTCCAAATCCAATGTCCCCAAATCCACATTCTTCCAAACAAAAGTATTGCCAGGCTTATTACAACAATACCCCATTCCCTGGTACCAACTTCTGTCTTAGTTAGGGTTTTATTGCTGTGAACAAACACCATGACCAAGGCAAATCTTATAACTGACAAAATTTAATTGGGTCTGGCTTACAGGTTCAGAGGTTCAGTCCATAATCATCAAGACAGGAAGCATGGCAGCATCTAGGCAGACATGGTGTAAGAGGAGCTAAGAATTCTACATCTTCATCTGAAGGCTGCTGGCAGAATACTGGCTTCCAGGTAGCTAGGAAGTCTTAAGGCTCACATCCATGGTGACACACCTAGTCCAACAGAGCCACACCTTATAATAGTGCCACTTCCCTGGGCAAACCATCACAGAAGATTAATCTCTGACTTGTGGTTGTACCATGGTTTCAGGCCCTAAGAGAACATTCAGTTTCAGTAATAGGTTGTTTGTCAAGGTGATGACTGGCCACTGTTTTCTGAGTCATATAAAATGGTAAATGAGATCTATCTCCACTGGCAATCAACTTCCCAGAAAAAATAGTCTTGAAAACCAGCAACAAGATTTGAGATCTATGAGGGCCATGGTCTTATCTTGCTGATGGAACCATCAGATCTTTTCACCAGGGCTGCCTAACTTATCTGTTAAAGAAATTTCTGTTTCTGCCACCCTGTTTTCCATAACTAGCTGCTAGAGCTGTGTTCTGATTGGCTCATTTCTTTTAGCTCTATCATGTGAATTTTAAAAATTGTTTCTTTTACTTTGATATTATAATACAATTGCATACATTCTCCTTTCTTCTGTCCTTGCAATTTTCCCATGTAAACTTACTTGCTGGCGCTTCCCTTTTCCACAATTATTTCCAATGCATTCCTTCATTTTCATTATTTGTTGATATATACATAACATGATCTACACATATATATGTATATACATATAAAATATATTTTCTATATGCTCAATTATAAAAATTTGGCCTGACTTGGCTAACTTGCCATTCCAGGAAAGCTTAGTTCCTTTCATTCCAGCTGGCTTGCAAAGGTGTAGGAATACCCCAAGGACAGAAGCAGAACAGGGCTCATAAGCCCCTTCCCAAAGGTTATAAAGGCAGTAATATTTTCATGACAGAGGAGACTGGGTGGTCAAATATGTGTAAGCTAAGCAGGGAACAACAGAGACTGAGCTTTCATGAGTCATTGTGTATGCTGGAGTAGGCTATCCAGTGAAACAGCTTTGGTTCACCCTTGCTTCTATATTCAAACCCTCATCTATATTTATATAAGTAAATCTCAAATATTCACTGAGTGATACAAGGATGGAGTCATTTTTTATCTGTTTTCAGTACCCTATTTGATATGATTAGATTTATTGATATGATTCTTCAGAAAGTCATCAAACATTGTATCAACTGATTACAACAATATATTGGTATATTTCCCACTAATAAATAAAAGCACTACCATCTATGAAGATTCTTTGGGTTCAATTTTGAGAGTATTAAAATAATTTGCTATAGTTAAAATGTTGGATGTAACTGACCATGTGTTGTTACTACAAATGTATATATATCTACAATTCAACCTCTACATCTAATACAAAAGGTACATCAGAGTAGTGAGGACATCAAAATGTAGGAGCCAAAGATGAAGGTGATTTATGCTTAATGTTGTCTTCTAAGAATGACAGGGAAATGACACCCACAAAATCTCAATGATAAGTCAACATCAACATAAACAACAGAACAATGAATGCAACAGTTGACATGACAGCATGTAAGACAGATTTTCACAAGGCTCTGCCCCTAATAGAAGAATCACATGGAATCAATGGAATGATGAGAGAGAATAAATCTCTAGGGATAAGCCTTTGATGTGTTACCCAGTTTCATGTGGCCATCTCTGAGCACATGTATCTAACACCAACAATAAGTGGATTCAGTAGGGTGGGTGTATAAAAATAATATGTAAAACAAATTATGAATTTGAGAAAAAGGTAGGAAGATACAGGAAGAATTGAAGGTGATGGTGGTGTAGAAATAATGCAAATAGTGTACACACATATAAAACCATCAAAATCTTAAATTAAAAAGTGATATTATTAGGGGTTGGACTTTGTGAGGTTTCTCATTCCACTTTCGCATGACAATTGGTGTTGTGATTGTTCTGTCAGACATAGGCAGCCATATTTGAGCTGATACTATAAATAGGGTTTCCCTGACTTTTCTAGGAGTCTTAGTCTTACACCTGACTTCTTAGTCCTCTTACTCTTATAATCTTCCAGACCCCCTTTCAAGCTGTTCACTAAGCCTTCGGTGCAGGATATGTTACAGACACATCTATTGGGCTGGACTCCCACAATCATTTGATGTTTGTATTTAACAAGTTCTGTTTATTTATAATACTCTCTATCTGCAAATAGCAGCTTCTTTGGTGTTTGATGAGAGCATCACTTGTCTTTTGGTGCAAGGATAAGATTTAGAATGTAGTTTGGAATTAAGCTGACCTAGTAAAGTGTCATAGCAAGTTCTCTTCTAAGATGCATAAGTTGGGTACTGTTGGGTTTCTAACATCAGGCATAACTTGGCTCCTGATTATAAGGCTTCTGAGAGAGAGAGAGAGAAATAGTCTCTCTTATGAATGAGTCCCTAATTTATTATCCAAATCAAAAAGTGGTCAGCAATGAAAGCATACATCCATAAACAACACTAAGTAAACTCAGCAGGTTTTATTTACATATTTATGCCCTTAAATATAACTAACAACAAAAATCAAAGAGAAACAGATAGATGATCAGTTTGAAAACGAGTGGAAGAGATGAAGAGTTGAAAAGGTTGGAAAAGGAAAGAGAAGAGAGGGATGTGATGTAATTATTTTAATTAAAATAAATATATTCTTGGAAAATGTAATCAAAATACAAAATTAATGATAAATGAGAGCCATGAGTGCAGCTTCCTCATCCATCTGAATAGTAGCTGTCAGAAGAGTCCTAAGCAGGAGACTTCCTTTGCTAGTAGTCACATGACTTCAAATTAAAAGGACTGTGCTGAATGAGAATCACCATGCCTGAACTTGATCTCTATAGCTTGATAGTACTCTTGGTTCTGGGATGACATGGTATCTGTGACTCCTGAGTAATGTGTCAGTATAATCTGTCTTCCACACTGCTTGCCATGTTTGGTATTTATTCTCTAGTGGCTTTTTCACTGAAGTTTAAATTTCCTAAGAGGTTCATGTTCTTTAACCAATGTACAGTGCTCATCCAGTTTCTAGAATACAACAAATAGTCAACACATACTTTTGAAAGGAATGAATGAATAATTTTCTGGGTGTAAAACTTCTTTGGTGACAGTCATCAAAACACTACATTCTAGCATCCAAATGTGACCTGACTTATAATCCTAAATTAATTCTGAACTGACACATGAATACAGATGGATACAACCTCTATTTACTTTCATCTGTTATAAAAATAAGATTGTATGCACAGTGTGTGTATGTAAACAATTTATTAACCTAGGATAATAGCTTGTGAATATAATGCAATTGGTAGAATCCTTGCCTGGGATATTTACAGACCTGTGCTAGAGCTACAATACTACAAATACTGAGTGTTAGACACTTGTTAGTTAAGTGCTTGAGCAAAGGAGACAGGAGGATCAGAAGTTTAAGGTTGTCCTTAGCTACCTAGCAATTTTAAGGCCACCTAGACTATATGAGACCATCTGTAAAAGAGAAAGATAAGGTGCATACAGCATTAAATACACAACTTTGTGAATGAAGGTTTGACAGTGACATGTATATTCTGTATTGATTATGTTTATATGCATGTTTGTGCATATGTTCATGTGAATACAGGTGCCATTATGCCACAGTACATATATACAATGATCAGAACTCAATGTCACTATCTTTATTGATTTGCCAGCCTTCTGATATAGGGTCTTTTCTGTCATTCACTGATCTATACTCTAAGCTAGTGTACCAGGGAATTTTCAGTGATAATCCTCTCTCTACCTTTCCTCTGAAAACAGAAAAAGGAAACATTTTGAATGAAAGTTGACTGTTGCTCAGTGGTCAACAACTTTTCTCAATGCAATATCAAGGCTATAGTGTTGAACTTAATGAATGTAATATTAGCAATAGAGTTGAGGTGACTCTTCAGGTGAAGAATCACTGAGCCTTCTTTTCTCCCTTGTGGCAGATAAGCTTTACCACCTGTCACATCTTTGAGGTGGGAATTATGAAATATTAAACCTTACTCAGAAAGCACTATTTTTCTAGGTAGCAATTATACTTTATACTCTTGTCTATAAAAATTGAATTTGTCTCAAATTATTATTGAACATTGTATCTCATCCCTCCATATATCCACCAAAGCACCTTCTTAAGACAGTATGTTACATCAACCACTAAGTACTAAAAGAAAAATCAGAGTACATGAAGAAAACAGAAATAGTTAACTATTTTTACTTTGTTTAGTGTTATCTAACACAAACCAAAATGAATCAAATATCAACTTGAATGATTGATTTATGATTATTTGTGACCTTGTATCTCCCATGATTACCATGTGAAAGTACACCAATACTCACATAAAGAGGAAAACAAAATATTACTTGAGATTGGCAGAGTCTTTGAAAATTAATTTTATGTGTGTGTGGAATAAACTGCTCAGTACTCACCAGGAATGAAATAATAATGATCCCTGATGATTTGAATTCACACTGGAATCCAGAGCCTCTGCAGGGACTTATATTTTGTGACAAACAATGACAGTCAAGAAGGCTATGCAGCTATAAAAATCACAGTAACTTTGAACTTCTTATTTTGAAATGAATTCTTATTTCAAAAGGTAAGACTTTTTACTTTGTTAGTAAATGGAGATACTTTCTTCTTTGAAAATATATTATATTTCCAAACATGGTATAAAAAAGTGAAAGGAATCAGGCAAATACGAAGAAAAATAGACAAACTTTATATAATCATATTATATTTAGATAGGCAAATAATTCAGAATGATTTGGTATAAACCCAAGATTCTTTTTTATTTTATTTTATTGGAAATAGATTTTTCTTTCATACAATATATCCCAATTACAGTTTTCCCTCTCTCCACTCTTCTCAGCTACCCTCCAGTTTTCAAAGATTCCTTATTTTCCATCCATTGGTAAGACCCAAAATTATCATGACCCTCAAGTGTGTACACATGTAACCTTAAGCCAACAGACTATCAAGTTCAGTAGCTTTGAAATGCTTTGGTCGTTTATGTCAGTTAATATCATATGCAAAGACCTTCTTTGTGGAATAAATTTTCCAACATCACAGATATTGCAGTGGACAAATGAAAATATAAATATAGAATGTGAGAGATGAGAGTCAATCTGTTCCTTGTTGGGTAAACCTTGACAAACATCTCAACTTCAAAGTTTGGATATTTATTGATCAGTATCCTTTGTTGAAAACCATGTGAATTGATTCCAGTACACTCTAGTTTCAAAACGATGTGATATTGGGAAAGGATTTGGTGTGACTCAGTAAAAATTTATAATAATAAAATAATATAATTCATATTTAACATGGTGATGAAATTGATATTTCAAATTACTTTTTGTAGTTATCTATTTAGAATAATTTAGAATATTTAATGAACTTAGAACAGAAAGTTCCATTTGTAAATTTAATATTATCTCTATTTTAGTTGTTCTCATTCTGAAAATATTTGTCATCTTTTTAAAAGTTGATGAACATATGACCTTACTTACAGAAATGATAGATTTTATGACCAGTGTCACCAACAAAGCACCTCTCTGTGTATTAGCTATTGGAAAACTGAAATGATGCCCTGCTGTCTGTCCTTAATTTGTGCCTTCAACAGCATGGCCACTCTTTATTTATAGTGTAGTCATTAAAAGAAATAGACTGAGTCCAACCTGCCTTGTGTTTTTTCTAACTCTCCTTTTAAAGTTTTATTATACTTTGTGTATATAAATGTTGCATTATATTCATATATACATGCACATCATGTATATTTAGTGCCTGTGAACCACAGAAGTCATTAGATGCCCAGAACTGAAATCATAGAATGCTGTGAGAAACTCTGAGTGCTAGGGATCAAACATGGGTTCTACACAAATACATCAAATGCTCTTAAACATTGAACCACTTCTCCAGGCCCATAAGTGTGTGTGTGTGTGTGTGTGTGTGTGTGTGTGTGTGTGTATGTGTGTGTGTGCATGTGTGTATGTGTGTGTGTGCCAGGTTGGTAGTGAAAACCTTTAACTGAAAAGCCATCGCACCAGGCAAAGTTTTATAATTTAAAATATTTAGCCTTAATGACAAATAAGTTTGTTTTATTATAAATAAGCATTAGTTACATGTGTATATGTTACTTACATTGAAGATATTTCTTTTTTTTTTTTTTTTTTTTGGTTTCTCGAGGCAGGGTTTCTCTGTGTGGCCCTGGCTGTCCTGGAACTCACTCTGTAGACCAGGCTGGCCTTGAACTCAGAAATCCTCCTGCCTCTGCCTCCCAAGTGCTGGGATTAAAGGCGTCCGCCACCACTGCCCGGCTTACATTGAAGCTATTTCATTCTGTAGAATGCAAATGATAAAAGAAATTAATGGGTCATAGACATAAAAGTAAAAACAACAAATTTTATATCCTGTGCTAATGATTTAGTAAGCATTAACGTTAACAAATATTTATCTTTATTAAATAATAATGTGGTTTTAGGTATTAATTCTTTTTTTACACTTAAAAATATATTTTCATGAAAACTTGTATTTTTGTATATTGATCTTTTTTTGTGTGAAGAGAATGGTGGAGGAAACATATCATATGTGTGGATACCTAAGAACTACATTCCTGCCATCATCTGAGGTCCAGCCATCAAACTCCTGATATCAGGTATCAGCTTAATGCAAGAACCTTTACCTGAAAAGCCATCTTGCCAACCAAAGTCTCAAAATTTTAAATGTTTAGCTTTAATGGCATCTAAGTATGCTTTATTTTAAATAAATAGAAATAAAACTTACTTATTATTTATAACCTATTTCTAGGACTTCTACATCAATAATTTTCAAGGCCTTATTTCACACAGATACATAAACAATGAAAACCCTGATTAAAACATGCATTTTTGGTTCACTTTTTGAATACTATATTGGTATATCATGCTCTCTATGTTAATTAAGATGAAGTTAAATATTTATAGATCACTTTCTATTCTGTCTCTATCACAGCATTGATCTGGCAGCAGCTACTCTGTCCCATGGCTTTCCTGCAGGATGGGAACCACACTGCAGTGACAGAGTTTATTTTACTTGGTTTAACTGATGACCCAGTCCTCAGAATTGTCCTTTTCACCATCATCCTGTGCATCTACCTGGTGACTGTGTCTGGGAACCTCAGCACCATCCTTCTCATCAGAGTCTCTTCCCAGCTCCATCACCCCATGTACTTTTTTCTCAGCCACTTGGCTTCTGTTGACATAGGCATTTCATCTTCTGTCACACCCAATATGCTTGTCAACTTCCTGCAGGAGAGAAGCATTATCTCCTACACTGGATGTGGCATCCAGCTTGGCTCAGCTGACTTCACTGCATCAGTTGAATGCTTTCTTCTGGCTGCCATGGCTTATGATCGCTTCATGGCAATCTGCAACCCACTACTTTATTCTACCAAAATGTCTACACAAGTCTGTATGCAGCTGGTTGTGGGATCTTATATAGGGGGTTTACTTAATTCTTCCCTTATTGTCATGGTTTAGTGTTTCTCTTTGCTTTTTTGTGGACCAAATAGAATTGATCACTTTTTCTGTGATTTTGCTCCTTTGGTGGAACTCTCCTGTTCTGATGTTAGCATCTCTGTCCTTCTTATCTCATTTTCTGCTGGCACAGTCACTATTATCACAGTGTTTGTCATAGCCATCTCATATACCTACATCCTCATCACCATCCTGAAGATGAGCTCTACCGAAGGTCGACAGAAGGCCTTTTCCACCTGCACCTCCCACCTCACTGCAGTTACTCTTTTCTATGGGACTGTTACATTTATTTATGTGATGCCCAAGTCCAGCTACTCTACAGACCAGAACAAGGTGGTATCTGTGTTCTACATGGTAGTGATTCCCATGTTGAACCCTCTCATCTATAGCCTCAGGAATAATGAGATTAAGGGTGCTCTGAAGAGACAGCTTGGTATGAAAACACATTTTTTAGAATAATCTGGTTTTTTTTGTAATATAATATGATGATAAAATTATGCAGAAAAATATAATCATAATCTTGGCTTGGTTATAAGCCTTATGAGTATTTTTTTCCTTTTCTTCCAAGAATATATAGCTATTTTGTTTTATTGTATTTCCCCCTTTTGTATTTTTACATTCCTCTTTGAGAATTTTATACAAAGTAATGTAGATCATTTTCACACTCTCTCTCCAACTCCTCCTAGCCCTAAAGCTCTGTTTCCCAACTCCATGTTTTTTTTCTATCAAATAATACTTGCGATTTCTGTATATACCCTGGTGTGTAGGCGTCTACCAGAGCACAGTTATCTTAATAAAGGGCAAACCATTAAAGACAATTGATTCTCCTTTTCCTGCCAGCTATCAATTAAATTACCCTTTAGCTAGAGGTGAATTTCATGCTTATTTCCCATAGCCACATTTAAATTTGTCTGATTTTAGTTCATACATGCTGACAAAGGTACCATGAGTTCATATCTACAACCATTGTGCTGTGTCTGAAAAAAAAATGGTTTGTTTATATTCATCCAAATGTCTCTTTGTAGTCATCAACCACTTCTGTCTCTAGCAATCTTTCACCCACTCCTTGACAACGATGCCTTGCTTGTAGACGAGAGGGGAATGATATAGATGTCCCATTTATAGCTGTGCCTTCAACAGTAGGCTCTAATTCCCTGAACAAGGAGGAGTTGTGTGTTAATTACCAGGTGTTTCTCTGATAATGATTGAAAAGTGTGCTAATCTATGGGTATAATAATAAGTCATTAGAAAGTGGTTTAATACTCTATCCATTTAGTCATATAGTGGAGGTTGATTCTTTGCTAGGGCCTTTGACCTGTCTAGCACAGGTTTTGGCCCTGAGAGTGTTGTTAGGTGTGGGTTTCATCTTTTGGAGATAGCCTTATATCTAGTCAGAAGGTGATTTGTTACTCTCATGACATTGGTATCACTATAGCACCATTAGGCATGTCTTTCCTTTCCTGTGGTTATTGTAGTTTGTAAGGTTCATAAGACAAGTTGTCTGTACAAAAAATGCTATTTTAAAACATCTTAATATTTTGTTACTCCTATTGAAATACATTCCATTCCATTCTGAATAGAATCTAGATACTCTACTATTCTCCATAAACCTTCTCTTAGATTAACCTGACTTGCTTTCTTTTTAAGTAATAAAGATGAATGCATTTGCTGTTCTCTATCTGGCAACTTTTTGCCCACTCTCCATACCTACAAGCCCTTTTCATTTTCTTACTCTAGTATTACTTGCCCCAGGGGGATTTCATTTCAAACAAATATGACCCATCCCTACCATAGCTAACTTCAACACTGGTATCAGTTCTATTTATTCTATATTAACATATATGCACATGTCTAACATAATGAAGATATTTTAATTTTATGTCACAATAAATGTTAACACAGAAACAGTTGAAAAACCTGTTTAAGGGCAAAATTAAGAGCATCAATAAAATACTGAAATTTAAAAGAGAATGTGAAAAACATTTTATTAATTTCAAAGAGATATATTATGGACTGTAAACTCCAATATCACTGGGGTACTAATTCTCCAAAATTGCTCTATATATTTAGGGTACTCTGGTTCTATGTTAGCAATCATCTTTTGTGTAAAATAACAGGGCAATTTGGTATAGATGTAGAAAATAACCAGAATTAGTGATACAAAATTTATAAAACTGCAAAATCAGAAAATTTTTCTCTGTGTGAATTTATGATTTATTAAAAATCTAAAGTACTGACAGGAAAAAGAACAGATATGTAGATCAACAGAACAGAAAAAGTGGTTCAAAATTATTCCTACATGATCCAAATTATTTTCTGTATATTAAGGATTAATAACATATTCTGACAAACCCACTATTTTTCTCTGCCTTTATAAATGAACAAAAATAATTGCTTTATGATATTTATTTCTTTGTTACCTAAGGGAAACATCACACCACAAAGGTAGAAGTCAGAGCACATCTTAGGGGAATCAATTCTTTCCTTGTACCACATGGTCATGATTGGGTGCCAGACATTGAACTCTCAGGCTTAATGACAAGTGGCATTACAATTGTGATGTCTTTCTGGTGCCTCAAAAAAGGATTATTTAGGAATACCAGAATACAATGAACTATGTATAGGAGGACCAGACATAACACCCTTCTTTATGTCATATTTTTCACTAGCATGGTGATGTCTATAACACCTGAAGGGACCCTGAAAATACATATGATACTACTCTAAGATATACTGCATATCAAAGGGATACAGGGCTTATAAGGAAGCCTATCCTGCCCATGTTACCATTGTAATGCTTTTTAAAAATCTATAAAGTAGGCACTTATGCACAGAGTTCGTTGCTGTGTCCACAGTATGGTACACTTTGCAGTTGGTTCTTTCATATATTATTTGCCAATATATTTTTGTTTCTTCTTCCTCTTTCAAGAAAGAGTTTAATTTGGCTAACAATTCTTAGAGATCATCCATACTGGCAGGGAAGGCATAGGAAATAGTAAAGGTAGGCAAAGAATGGGAGCATGAAACTGACTGGTCACATTTCATCTACAATCAGAAAACAAAGCATGATTAGGAAGTGGAGCCATGCTATAATGTCACAAACAGTGCTCCAAACATCATCCTTCCTACTGCCAAGCTCCAGTTCCTGAAGAACTATTTGTGGACTAAACAACTCTATCAGCTAGAGATCAAATTACTAACTTCCCATGACTTGCTCAGAGTGCCTTCTTATGTGACCAAGAACCAACTGCTCAGTGGTGGCTCCACCCACAATGAGCAGGACTTTCTCATATCAATCAATCAATCAAGACAACACCCCAGAGATTTACCTATATGCCAGTCCCTTGGATGCATTTCTTTAACTAAAAATCAACCTGTATAGTGGCCCAAATTAGATGCTGTTTATTTTTTACTGGTTATTTTATTTATTTATTTTTCATATGTTTCCCCCCTTCCCAGTTTCCCCTCTGCAAACCTGCTATCCCATCCCTCCTATCCCCTGCTTCTATGAGGGAGCTCCCTCCAACCCCCTCCAGTCTCACTGCCCTAGCATTCTCCTACACTGAGGCATCGAATCTCCACAGGACCAAGAGCCTCCCTTCCCATTAATGATAATGAAATTTTCTACTACATAAGCAGTTGGAGCCATGGATCCCTCTATATGTTCTCTTTGGCTGGTAGCTTAGTCCCTGGGTACTCTGGGTTGTCTGGGTGGTCTGGTTGGTTGATATTGTTGTTCTTCCTAAGGGGTTGCAAACCTCTTTAGCTCCCTCAGTCCTTCCCATAACTCCTCCACTGGGGTCCCCGTGCTCAGTCTGATGGTTGGCTGTGAGCATCCACATCTGTATTGGTCAGGCTCTGGTAGAGCCTCTTAAGGGACAGCCATACCAGACTCCTGTTAGCAAGCATTTCTTGGCACCAGCAATAGTGTCTGGGTTTGGTGTCTCTAGATGGAATGGATCCCAAGGTGAGATAGTTTCTGGATGGCCTTTCCTTCAGTCTTTGCACCACTCTTTGTCCCTGTATTTCCTTTAGATAGGAACAATTCTGTGTGAACATTTTTTTTAGAAGATGGGTGGCCCCATCTCTCAACCAGGGGCTGTGTCTACCCTCTGGATATGATCTCTACAGATTCTCCCCTTAGTTGGGTATTTCAGCTAATGTCATCTCCATTGGGTCTCGGGAGCCTATTGCTTTCCTGGCATCTGGGATGGGTGAGGAGTTATTAAAAGCAATTTGTCAATAGCTATTCACTGGGAAATATAAACAATAACCACGAATTGGCAATAATTCCTTCCAATTATGGAGGATGGGACATCATAGACCCTTTGATATAGTCTTGTATCCAATCCATGATGCAGACTTAACAGGACAGATCTTACATAGGTCTTGTTCAGGTAACCATAACTGCAGTGATCTCAGAAGACCAAGAGCTAATGGCATGTCTAGACAATACTTTTCTGCTTCATGTCTCATCTTCTGACTCCTTTATTCTTTCTCTTATTCTGTGAATCTTCTTTTGAAATGCACTTTTTGTAGTTAAAAATTAGAAAAATAAATACTTTAATTTAACTCTCTAACTTGAAATGAAAACCCAACATTAGAAAAATACTTGTCCCCAGAGATGCCAGCTTCTATTTTATAGAAACTTGTGAGTGTCACACTTGTGGACAAGACTACTTATCCATATGATAGTGAATTTTTCCTATAGATTTTAGCATTTAATTTAATTTTTAGTGTGTGATTTATCCTCTTATTGAAAAATAGGCATTTTTTCCCTCAACTTTCCTCCTGATTATGGTACCTCCTCCCTCTGCTCCTACCAGTTCCTCTCTATATCTGCTCCCATGTGGATCCTCCACCTTTCTTTATCACAATAGAAAACAAACAAGCTGCTAAATGATAACAATAAAATGAATATAAGATATTGGACAAAACCAATAAGGGTAAAAGAGCCAAAGGAAAGGTGCAAAACACAGATATAAATGCAGAACCCAACTCATTTAAAACACAGGAATTCCACAAAAACACTACAATTGAAGCTATAATATATATGCAAAAGGTCAAAAGAGAATATATACATGTGTATTTTATAGTATATTTTTACATTGTATTTATATTTATAAAATAAAATACTATATATTTATATGTAATATATAATATGTTAATACATTATAACTATAATTATAGAGAATATATTTATATAATAGTATATATTATATATAATACATAATATATAAAACTAATATATATAATTAATATACAGTAAATTTATAATATAAACATATAATATAAATATAATGTTTTTAACATTTTCCTTTATTACTAATATTTAAATTAAATATATTTTGATCATATTATTATCCTCTCCTAAGTCCTTCTAGACCTTTTGTTCTTTGTATACACTTTAAGTTCTTTAACAGAAAATTCCAATACAATAACAGAACCCTCCAAATCTTAGAGAAAATGAAATAAATTCATGCCCAACTAAAACAACAAAAACAAAATGAAAGAAAGAATATACCAAACTATAATTAAATTAAACACAGAGAAAAGCTGTATATTCCTTTATATGTTGGCCAACTACTCCCTAACATGAGGCCTGTCAGGGAGTTGCTAATGAAGGTCTCTACACTACAGGCAGGTTATGTACCCATACCACCTTTTCTCTCTCTCTCTCTCTTACTAAACCCTTAGATTACATTCCTAAAGCAGGCCTTCAAGGTTTGTTCCTTTAATCAGTTACTTACTTAATCCTGAATCTAGCCACCAAGGTTCAATCAAAATTTGTTATTTGGCTACACTGGCTAACCTTTCTAATCAGGACTTTTCAACTCAGCCTAGATTCTCCCTTTTCTCCTTAAAAACCAACTCCTACAAAAATCACCTATTGCTTGCTGTCTATTTTAGCCTGACCCAGATTCCCTGCATTGTGCTTTAAGGGTAAAATCTCTCCTTTGTTCCAAGAATTTGGGTATGTTCTGTACTAACTCTGATGTGCCTTCCTCCTCTTACATTGGTGTTGTGCTGTGGATCATAACTTGGATGGGTCTACAAGACTCTCTCAGTCCAGTTCTCACATGCACAAGACCATGCTGTCCTTGTTCCTTTCATCCAAGAGTGGTTAATTGGTGGCCTTTTCTAAGATTTTTTGTCCTAAACATTCCCCAAGACATAAGGTGATGACTGTTGAGTGTCTCGCATCCCTGCTCTTTATTTTGGATGTGGGGAGAATGCACCCCACCATGGCCTTTAGCTGCTTGCAATCCCACCAGTAATGGAAGAGTTTTCCTCTTTCTCCACATCCTGGCCAGCATCTGCTGTCACCTGAGTTTTTGATTTTAGCCATTTTGACTGGTGTGAAATAGAATCTCAGGATCATTTTGATTTGCATTTCCCAGATGACTAAGGATGTTGAACATTTCTTTAGGTGTTTCTTGGCCATTTGATAATCCTCAGTTGATAATTCTTTGTTTAGCACTGTACCCCATTTTTAATAGGGTTATTTGGTTCTCTGGAGTCTTGCTATACTATGTACATAGAAGCCTTATTGATAATAGTCAGAAGCTGGAAACAACCTAGATACCCCTCAACAGAGGAATAGATACAAAAAATGTGGTACATTTACACGATGGAGTACTACTCAGCTTTTAAAAACAATGACTTCATGAAATTTGCTGGTAAGTGGATGGAACTAGAAAATATCATTCTGAGTGAGGTAACCCAAAGACAAAAGGACACACATGGTATATATTCATTGATAAGTGGATATTAGGAAAAAAGCTCAGAATACCCATAATACAACTTACAAACTGTTGGGAGCTGAAGCAGAGCTGAAGTCTTCATGCCACTCCTGGGAACCTGACCCCACCAAGCTTGGCACAGCCTTGCAGTACCTTCTGAGAACTGGTCACAATTGTTTGAAGATTAATTGTTCCCCATGCTCTGGGAACTGGCCGTTCTGAAGATTGATGAGCCAGAGCGACCAGAAACCACAAGCTCCCTCCTTCCCATTCCTCCCTTTGCCTCATTCCCACCCCTCCCTTTGCCTCACTTCTGCTTTAAAAACAGCCTATGTTTCAAGAATAAATGAGACCTTGACAAGATTCTGCTTGGTCTCGCTCCTCTTTCTCGCCCGTTTTTCTTTCAGGCTTGGTCCCCCTCGACCCCACGAATAACGAGGTCCTGCAGGGCGGGATAAGTGGCACCCAAAGTGGGGCTCGAGGTACGGATCTCTGCCAGACAGACACCAGCCCAAAAGAGGCGTAGCTCCGGCTCCAGTGTAGATTGAGGACACTCCTCACCGCTCATGAGAAGTCTTCTTCCTTGGTAAGTGATTCTGTCCGTCTCATATAAAAAATGGGCCAGAAACTCACTAAGGAAGCAGTCTTCATTAATGACTTTAAAGGAACACTCAAGGAAAGAGGAGTTAGAGTTAAGAAAAAGGATTTAATTAGATTTTTTATATTTATAGATGGGGTCTGTCCCTGGTTTATAATAAATGGTCCAGAGATCCACAGAAAAAAATGTCAAAAGGTTGGAAGAGATTTTAATGAAAAACTGAGTCGCGAAGGACCGGACGCGGTCCCTGATACAGTCTTTACATATTGGAGTTTAATAAGAGATATAGTTGAAGCTGCGTCTTCTGATCCAGACAAACAACAGTTACTGTCTGTTGCAGCTCTGCCCTCTTTCTAATACAAAATCCCCAACCTCCCCTCCGAGGCCTCCCTACCCTTCCTTGATGGATGATGACCCTTCTTATTTTTCCTACCCCTTTTTCTCCTACTGGTTTGCTTTGGCAAGTCAAGCCCTTATTCTGAGTCCATTTACCAGCATCCCCCTCACGCGTGCTACCCACCTACCCACTCCTAGTTGCTCATCTCTTAAGGCTTGGTAGAGAGGCTGCCCTTAAGCTCTTTGGAAAAGATCCTGATATTATAGTCCTCCCCTATAATGCCTCCCAAGTCCAGTGGATTATCCAAAACAAAGATGATTGGGCCATTAATTGTACTTCTTTTCAAGGCACCATGGATAACCATTACCCTGCTGATAGGTTAGTTCAGGTTTTATAAAATACGCCAGTTGTTTTCCCTAAAAGAACAAAGACTTCCCCCATTGTTGAAGCCACATTAGTTTTTTCTGATGGATCTTCTTCAGGCATGGCTGCTTTTAGTATTAATGGAGTGGTCTCTCGCTTTATGACAGCCTTCTTCTCTGCACAACTTGTTGAATTGACAGCCATTATTAAAGTTTTTGAGATGTTACCAGATGTGCCTTTTAACCTTTATATAGATAGTGCCTATGTGGCCTCCTCTGTGCCCCTCCTGGAAGTTGTTCCATATATTCGCCCCTCCACCAATGCCTCTCCCTTATTCTCCAGACTACAAAAATTAATTCTTGCCCGTGAAGCCTCTTTCTTCATTGGGCACATTCGCGCCCATTCTGGATTGCCTGCACCACTGTCTGAGGGCAATGATAAAGTAGATCAAGCCACTCAGATAATTGCTTCTGCGCTTTCTGTTCCCCCACTCTCTGCTGCACAGCAGGCCCATGACTTACATCACCTTAATGCCCATACTCTGAGGCTTAATTTCAGGTCTAACAAGAAACAAGGATCGTTCCTCCCTTTGAAGATGTTCCCTCCATGGCTTCTCCTCAAGGCCCTGCTGTGCTTCAGTACAGTGAGCAGTCCTCCTTCACCACATCAACTTTTTAACTTTACATGGGTAATTCTTAATGAGGCAGGAGATATAGCTAATTCAACCTCTCGGCTCTCTACCAATATCCCGTGGGGCCCCTTACAGGTTGATGTATGTGTGCTGGCCCTTGGGATCATGACTATTGGGATTATCGGGACTTCTTTGTGCCACAACAAAAGCCCCCCAATCCTGTCTCATGGCCGGTTTGGCTCCCAGGATGTGGATCTCAAATGAAAAGGTCCCTCTTACAAATGGTCCCTATATATATATATGCCCCGGGGGACATCGATACCACTCTTTTAACACAAAGTGTGGTTTCTCTTCTGATTATTACTGTGCCTCCTGGGGTTGTAAGACCTCTGGAGACACTTATTAGAAGCCCTCTTCCACCTGGGATTATATTATCCTAAAGAGAAAAAATCCTTCCAGATACAACCTTGGTACTGAGCCCCTCCCCATCAAAGGGGAATGTAAAGATCAATGGTACAATCCGCTTTCCATTGTCTTCACTGACGCTGGAAAAAAGGGCCTCCTGGGACAATTCCAGAGGTTACGAATAGGGATTGAGACTCTATATGTCAGGGCGTGACATCGGCCTCACATTTAAAATTAAGCTCATAAAGACACTTCCACAGGGGCCTTCAATAGCTGTTGGACCTAACACAGCCTTACGCCATGGCCCAGACAGCGCCCCGGTTGGGCCTCCTAAACCACCAGCTGCCCCCAGGTCCACCTCAGTCCCTTCTGCTACCACCCTGTTTCGACCCATCCTTCCTATGGGGCCCCCCTCATCCGTTAATGTTATTCTCAAGTTGGTCAATGCCTCTGTTGAGACTCTAAGACTCAACAACCAGACAGAATATACAGAATGCTGGGTCTGCTGTTCCCTCGCCCTCCCTTCTACGAGGGGGTGGCTATTCTTGGTGACTCCCTCTACACCAATGATACCAACCTGTTGAGATGGAGCAACACCGGGAGTCATGGATTAACCCTTTCCCAGGTCTCCAGATTGGGTCTCTGTTTATTGGCCCCCAAAATGGTCCCTCCTTATCAGTTAAAGGAGATTTGCAATCAGACAATTACAGTTAATACCACTTTTCAATATATTCAGGCACCCAATAATACCTACTTTATTTGCTCCACAGTACTCTCTCCTTATGTAGTTTCTGCTTCTCTATTGATACATAGGGATTATTGTGTTTTGGTTATTCTTCTTCCAAAGATCACCTTTCATCATGCAGAAGAGCTGCTTACATTTTGGGAGCAGGGTACAATTCGCTCAAAAAGAGAGCCCATTAGAGCCATTACATTGGCCGTTCTTTTGGGCCTGGCTGGGGCAGGGGCAGGAACAGGTATAGCTTTTTTAGTTACTTCCACCCAACAGTATAATCAACTTTCTACAGCTATTGATAATGACATTCGTGAGTTACAATAAGGGTTAAAATACCTTAAAGACTCTGTAGAGTCCCTGTCAGAGGTGGTTTTACAAAACAGAAGGGGACTAGACCTTGTCTTTTTACAAGAAGGTGGCCTATGTGCCCCACTTAAGGAAGAATGCTGCTTTTATGCAGACAAAACAGGGCTGGTTGAGGACAGCATTGAAAAAATAAAACAGAGCCTAGAAGAAAGAAAGAAAAAGAGAGAACAGAGTGAAGCTTGGTATCAAAACTGGTTTTCCATCTCCCCCTGGCTTTCTACATTGCTTCCTAGCCTCCTGGGACCCTTTGTGGGCCTTTATTGCTTTGTGCATTTGGCCCTTGGGCTTTTAACAGACTAACTAATTTTGTTAAGTCACAGATTGATTCTGCTCTCCGCAAGACCATTGCTGTTCATTACCATCACCTTAGTGCTCAAGAATCCATCAAGGATCTCCCCCCTGGTCCCTCACCCAGTGGTCTACAGTTCTCAGTCCTTGCAAAAGAAATAGAGACCCCCTGGTACCGCAGGTTGTTGAAGCTCTCCTACGGTGGCTCTCTGAGACTCCCAATGACCCCTTTGAGGCCATAAGCTGTGGGACCAACCAATGACAGGCAACTCATCGCTGCCCCCTGGTCTGTGATGCCAGCAATGGGTGCCACTCACATAGCCTAAGACAGGAGCCTCACCAACTGCTGTGAGGTCATCCGATGACGGGAATATTGTGAGTCCATTGTCTGGGTTGCCCATCATGACCTCGGGAAGAGGGCCATCCCATTACAACTTGAGGCCTAAGGCATGAGACCTAAGACAGGTGGGCCACCGACCTCATTTTTACTAAATATAGAAGGGGGAGATGTTGGAAGCTGAAGCGGAGCTGAAGTCTTCATGCCGCTCCTGGGAACCTGACCCCACCAAGCTTGGCACAGCCTTGCAGTACCTTCTGAGAACGGGTCACAATTGTTTAAAGATTAATTGCTCCCCATGCTCTGGGAACTGGCCGTTCTGAAGATCGATGAGCCAGAGCGACCAGAAACCACAATCTCCCTCCTTCCCATTCCTCCCTTTGCCTCATTCCTACCCCTCCCTTTGCCTCACTTCTGCTTTAAAAACAGCCTATGTTTCAAGAATAAATGAGACCTTGACAAGATTCTGCTTGGTCTCGCTCCTCTTTCTCACCCGTTTTTCTTCCAGACTTGGTCCCCCTTGACCCCACAAATAACGAGGTCCTGCAGGGTGGGACAACAAACCATATGAAGCCCAAGAAGACGACCAAAATGTGGATGCTTCAGTTCTACACAGAAGGGGAAATAAAATAATCATGGGAGGTAGGCAAAGGGAGGGACCAAGGAGGGAGAGTGAGGGGGAGGGAAAAAGTGGGACAGAATCAGGTGTAGGAGGATATGGGGGAGAAGTACAGAGCATCAGAAGATTGAATGGAGGGATATAGCAGTAGTATAGATAGAGAACCTGTAGAGACTATATTCAGAGCTTAGGCATGGTATCTGGTTGAAGAATGGCTACCCATCCATCTCAAATATATTAACACAGAATTATTTCTGTCTAAAGGAAATGCAGGGACAAAGAATGGAGCAGAGACTGAAGGAAAGACCATCTAGAGACTGCACCACCTATGGATCCATCCTATCTGCAGACACCAAACACAGACACTCTTATTGATACCAAGAAGCACTTGCTGACAGGAGCCTGGTATGGCTGTCCCCTGAAAGTAGCTTTGCCAGAGCCTGACCAATATAGATAAGGATGTGTCGGGGTCCAGTCTTGGCACATATCAGGGGTCCAGCCTTGGATCAGAGTTTTCCACTGGAAACAAAGATATCTGGAAGGCACATAATAAATAGACACAGACTACTTCTTGGGTACAAACTGACAGGCAATTTTTCGAGGCTTCAAATTGCTCTTTCTTCTCTCTCAGTCTCTGTTCTCTTTCTCTCTTGCTCACTCACTTGCAGCTTGAGGCTGCACACACTCTGTATTGTCTTGGGCACTCTGCTTTTCTCCTGTGCCCTTTTTCTTCTCGAACTTTCACACTCCTACACACCTCTGTTAATTCTCCTTTCCCTCACACACACACTCTTCACACAGCACATTCACTCTCCTTTCACGCACATACACACTCTCCTCACACTCTCCTCACATTCTCTCTTCACTCACTCTTTGCATTCACCTCCTGCTCACCTCATTTGCACCTCACTCTCTCCACTCACTCTTCACGTGGCCTTCTCATGCTCTTCACATGCTATTCACATTTCCTCATGTGCTCTTTCACCCCCCCAGTATTTTATCGTTCCTCCAAAAGAAGGTAGAAAAAAAGACATTATATAATCATTGCCAAATCAATTGCAAAAGAATAACCACATCAGACAAAGAATCAAGAATTACAATTGTTCCCTAAAGTTTCAAACTTTCCCTATTCCCAGTCCTACAGCCAAAATAATAATAATTGCAAACACCATTATTTACACTTTAACTGTTGACTTATTGTACTTCAGAGCTCAGTGCTCAGAGCTCTGAGGTCAGCTACTTTCATTTTTCTGTTAAGCTCTAATGGTAAATGATATGGACAAATCTCCCATGCAGTAGCCAGAAAGAGTCAAGATAACCCTTATTATCATAAGAACAGATATTGTCAATTCAATACTGAGTAAAGAAGAGAGATTTCCTGAGTTCATATAGACTAGCTCTATACAATGTCTTCTTAATTTTTAAAGGGATTAATTTCCTTTACTTTTTATGTGTATGAGTGGCTTGCATTCTAATATGTGCACCATAAGCATCCCAGATCCCTATAGAAGGCAGAGAGTCTGCTGAATCCCCTAGACTTGGCAGTGTAGATGGTTTTGAGACACATATAGGTTCTGATAACTGAATTGAGATAATCTGCAAGAGTAGAATGTACTCTTATTAACGGAGATATTTATCCAGTCTGTCTAACTCATAATATGCTCTGAATTCCACCCCATATCCCCATGTATTGTATTTTGTCTGTTTCTCTAATTTCTTTTCTCCTACATTCAGTGTATGTGTTTGTAAGTGAGAGCACAAGTTATGGGAGTCAGTTCATTTCTTCTATCATTTAGATGCCCTGGGATCAAAGCCACATTATCAGGGTTTGTGGTATTCACTTTTCCCACTGAGACTCTGCTTCTTCTTCTTCTTCTTAAGATCACTCATGTTGGGAGCTGTATACAAAACTTTCCTGATAGCTTATTCCTTGTCTTTATCACATTTCAAATGTGAAAAACATTTCAATATGTCTAATAAAAGTGTTAGGCAAATCTACTATACAAGACTTTAGAACATTTGTAGTGGCACCCCCAAATTCTTGAAGATAAAGATTATCTTCATCCTAAACATGGAATTCACATTTCTGAAGTTAGAATATTTGAGTATTTTCTGTATTTTATATAATTAATTAGCTGAGTTTGAATTATTAAGAAATAATAAGTTAATGACCATAAGAAACATATCCGTGAAGACTTCTAGATCTTTCTAGGCATGATTGAGGATTGTCTAGGAAGAAGACAGGAAAAAAGTATAAAAAACTAGTAGCGTTTACCATGACAACTTAGAATTATTTCTGAAATATATCAGAGTGGAGTTATTTTTAAGGTTGATGCAGAATAACCATTAGGCCATTCATTCCATGTAGATGTATTTGTTGAGTATTGTAACCTAGTATCAAGTAGATACCAAATAAATGTTACTGTATGAAAAATCAACATTTTAAAACTTAGAACATAGTAGAAAAGAAAAAAATAGAACTAATATTAATGTTAAAGTTAGCAATGGTAGAGATGGGTTATTTTAGCATGTGTAGGCTAGCAAAGAAATCCCCATGGGTAAGTGATATCAGAGCAAGAAAATGAGAAGAACTTGTAAATATAGAGAATGGGCTAAAATTGCCAGATGGAAAATGCAAGTGCACTCTTTCTTATAGCCTCATGAAAGAAAAGTCAATTCAGAGAAATTTAATTAAAATTTCATGGAAAATAGAAGCGTATCTGGATTCTACTCTGAATGGAATGAAAGGTATTAAAATATTTAAATAGGAATAACCTAACACAAAGATGTTTTAAATTTCATATGTGTTGTACAGGCAACTTGTCTTAAGAACCCTACAGACTTCAATAACCACCAGCCTAGAAATTCATGTCTAGTGATGCTATAGTGACACAAATATAATGGGAGTAATCAGCCACCAACTGTATCTGAGGCTAGATCCAAAAGATGAAACCCACATCCCATACCACTCCCAGGGCCAAAACATGCACTAAACATGTTAAAAGCCTCAGCAAAGAATATACCATCATTTTTTCTACTAAATTGACATAGTATTAAATAACTTTGCAATGGTTTGTCATTGTAACCATAGATTAGTATATTTCTAACCTTCATGAGAGAAGTATCATTTTGCTCATCAATGTGTAGAGAATTAGTGACAGTGGAAGGCATAGCTCTAAATGAGATGTATATATCACTCCTTTATCCTCTATAGGCAAAAGAGCCATTGTCAAGGAGTGGGGGAAAAGATTGAAAATGCCAGAGCTGGTGGATGGCTACATAGATACCTTTGGATAGCTACAAAGAAACCATTTTTCCTCCAGACTCAGTATAATGGTGGTAGATAGGAACTCATGGTAGCTGTGTCAGTGTGTATGAGCTCAAATCAGACAAAATCCCAGGATGGAGCTGGGAGCTGGGAATAAAATCCACCTCTATTTGAAAAGTAGTTGACAATTGATATCTGAGAGAAGTAGAGTCAATTGTCTTTAAGGGTTTGTCCTTTGGTAGGATAACCAAGCTCCAGTAGATGCCTACACACCAAAGTATATACAAACAGAACAAGTATTATCAGACAAAAAAAGAAGATGGAGTCCAGAGAGGGAGCTATAGTACTGGGAGGAGTTGGGGAGAGATGGGGGAAAACAAATACTTTGTATAAAATTCTCAAAGACAGCTCTAAAAACACAAAATAGTAAATGTAAAGAATCAAAATAGCTATACATCCTAGGAGGAAAAGGAGCTCAGGGGTAAAAGAGTAAGGAGAAAGTTAGTAAACAAATATCACAGTAGTCATTTTGACTTTGCATAAATTGCTCTTATTATATTAAGTTTGAAAAAACAACATATCATTCTAAGAGACTGTTTTCATCCAAAGTTTTATGAACAACTGATTAATCTATAACAATGTTTTCCTATAAAATTGTCTTTTCAGAGCACCCTTAATCTCATTATTCCTGAGACTGTAGATAAGGGGGTTCAACATGGGGATCACCACCAAGCAGAACACAGACACCACCTTGTTCTGGTCAGTAGAGAAGCTGGACTTGGGCATCGCATAGATGAATGTAACAGTTCCATAGAATAAAGTGACTGCAGTGAGATGGGAGGTGCAGGTGGAGAAGGCCTTCTGTTGACCCTCAGTGGAGTGCATCTTCAGGATGGTGGTGAGGATGTAGGTGTAAGAAATGGCTATGACAAACACTGTTATCATAGTAACTGTGCCAGCATAAAATAAGGTAGTAACTACAGAAACACTGACATCAGAACAGGAGAGCTCAATCAAAGGAGCAAAATCACAGAAAAAATGATTGATTATATTTGGTCCACAGAAGATAAAAGAAAAAAAGGAAACCATGGCAAGGGAAGCATTAAGGAAACCCCCAATATAAGATCCCACAACCAAATGAACACAGACTTGTGTGACATTTTGATGGAGTAAAGCAGTGGGTTGCAGATTGCCATGAAGTGATCATAAGCTATGACAGCCAGAAGGAAGCAATCAGCTGCACCAAAGAAAGCAGCTGAGCTGAGTTGTATGCCACATCCAAGGTAGGAGATGGTATTTCTCCCTACCAGACAATTTACAAGCATATTGGGTGTGACAGAAGATGAGTAGCCTATGTCAACAGAAGCCAAGTGACTAAGAAAAAAGTACATGGGGTTATGGAGCTGGGAAGAGATTCTGATGAGGAGGAGGATGCTGAGGTTCCCAGACATGGTCACCAGGTAGATGCACAGGATGATGGTGAAGAGGATAACTTCTAAGAACTGGGTCATCTGTTAAACCCAATAAAATTAACTTTGTCACTGCAGTGTGGTTCCCATACTCTAGCCAAGCCATGGGGTAGTGTAGCTGCTGCCAGATGAAGTCTGTAATGGAGATAGAACAGGATGGGATTTATAAATAGTTCACTTCATTTCATTTAGTACAGACATGTCCCGCGCTACCGTCTCGCCAGCAAGAACGACGCGGCACACATAGGATCCTTCTGCAGTAAAGCTTTAATGCATCTTGAGAGGGAGAGCATAAGCTTGCCATGAGTGGAGACCCCGAACAACAGAACGCCCGTCCCTTATATAGGTCACAGCGCTTGCCTGG